>JAYMSF010001914.1:0-11103 GCA_036897335.1 Silene vulgaris
CTAATAAGTCATACCCTCAAATTTCCCAACTTTTTAGCCAAAAAAAAAAAACCCAAAAAAAACATTTTTTTTTTCTTTTTTTTGTATCATCATTTCCAAAATTTTGAAATTATTATTATTTTTAGTATGAATTATTTTCCAGAAGAAGTATTAGAACATGTGTTTGATTATGTAACATCAAACAAAGATAGAAACTCAGTATCATTAGTTTGCAAAACATGGTACAAAGTAGAAAGAGAAAGCAGATCTCAAGTATTTATAGGAAATTGTTATGCAATTAATCCTGATAGATTAATCTTAAGATTTCCCAGATTAAGATCATTAACCCTAAAAGGGAAACCCCATTTTGCTGATTTTAATTTAGTTCCACATGATTGGGGTGGTTTTTTATTTCCATGGATTGAAACTCTTGCTAAATCTTGCCCTAATCTTGAAGCTCTTAGATTAAAAAGAATGGTTGTTTCTGATGAAAGTCTTGAGCTTTTATCTATGTCTTTTTTGAATTTTAAATCTTTGGTTTTGGTTAGTTGTGAAGGGTTTACTACTGATGGTCTTGCTGCTATTGCTTCTAATTGCAGGTATTTTTTTATCGGTTTTTCTAACGTGTGCCCACTTTATCTGTCGTATTCATTTGTTTACCTTTGTATGTTTTTATGTAAGTTTAATGTGATATGTTTAGTGGGTAATGCTTGGTTGATTGAAATTTTGATTAGTTTGATTTTTGTCGTTGTTGACTAGGAGTATCCCCTACAGATAGTCGAACTGAAGGCAACTTAATGGGTAGACCCGTAATCAATTTAGTTTACTTCAGGAAGTTTGACAGTCATTTGTTTACCTTTGATTAAAACACCGCTCAGAAAGAATATAAAAAAAGTAAACAAATGAATGGGACGGAGTTAGTAGCTTATGATAATAAAGTCAGATTTGTTAGTTGATTTGTTGTTTTTGTTGCAAAGATTGAAACTTTTGACTATCTGGGATGTTAAAGTTGATAATAACTTTTGAAATGTATTTGAGGAATAAGGAGTTGGGAAAGGAAGATGGATATAGGGGATGTATATGGAATAATGGAAGTAATGAAGTAGAAATTTTAGCATGTTTGAGTGTTTGACTTTCGATTTCGATTGAAAATGATGGGTATTTCAATTTTTCAATCCCTGTGGTTTGATTAGTTTGTGGATTTGGTTAAGGTTTGCTTGGTCAAGAAGGGAATCTTGTGTAACCTATCTTCTTAATGTGCATTAGTGTATCGTTAATACGTAATTAAGTACGGTTGTTGGATGTTGAAAGTTGCTTTAAAGTCCAAAGTTATGGCCTTTTTCTGGTGAGATTATCTTAATTGAGGGGATATTTGTAGCTTGGAGAAAGGTGTTTACCTTTGGGTGTTGTTTTAGTCTTATTTTGCAGTTGGTGGGTTATGCATTTTACTGTTTACGACCTTTTTTCTTTGATTGATAATGCTAGGCTTATTCGTTTAGATGCCGATTCCTAAGTTTTTAAACGTGATGAACTAGATTATATACATGCTGATGTCTCCATAATATTTTGTGACAGGCAATTGTAAGCTTAAGAATCATTCTTATTCTTTGGTATCGTCTTATATTCCGCTTGTAGGCTGGAGCTATCACTCCGTATGGTTTAATCCAGAGAAATTATTGATTCTTTTTGAAGAGTGAGGGTAGAAATCTGCAAACAATAGAATCTTCACCTTTTTAAATAGAGCTGTTGGGAAAAGGAAGTGACTCGGAGAGGTCTGAGAGGCATTATTTTCCTTTATTCTTAAATCATTTCATGAAATATCAGCCCCCTGTTTAAAATTTCAGTTGTTACTTCTCAGTTCTCACCCTTTAAAGACGAAACAAACTCTTGTAAGGAATCAATTGAAAAGCCACCACATCATAAAATTTCAGAACTTGTGTCTCTTAAAATCTTAAAATAGAATATGAACCTTACGCTTTAATGTTTGAATAGTTTCTGTTCTATGTCGCCACTCCGTTTTGTTTCCTTTTGAAAGTTTGTATTAGCTATGAAAATCTGTGAGCCTTGCATGATATAGTTTCGTATAACCAATGTACTTTCTTGTGTATTCTAATTTAATTATAGGGTTAATGAATTAGTCTGACATGTAAAACAGTCTCATATAAGAAGATTTCATGCTATATATTCATTACACACTTGATTTTGTTCCGACTCATATCTCTTTCATAACATATCAGGCACCTACGAGAACTAGACCTGCAAGAAAATGAGGTTGATGATCGAAAGGGGCACTGGCTGAGTTGCTTTCCAGAAAGCAACACATCAATGGTATCCCTTAATTTTGCATGCCTCAAAGGAGAAGTCAACCTGACATCCTTAGAGAGGCTAGTAGCCAGGAGCCCTAATCTTCGGAGTCTTAGGGTAAACCGGGCTGTTCCGTTTGAGACTGTGTACAAGATACTGGCTAAAGCGCCTCACCTAACAGATCTTGGCACCGGCTCTTTCGTCCATGACCCCAATTCCGAGACTTATAAGAAACTGAGCACTGCTATTTCCAAGTGTGAGTCAGTTCGGAGCCTGTCTGGATTCTTGGAAGTCTCTTCTCGCTGTCTTCCTGCTGTTTATCCATTATGCGAGAAACTGTTGACGTTGAATCTCAGCTATGCTCCTGGAATAAATGGCTCTGAGCTTACTAAGCTGATTCGTCATTGCACAAAACTCCAACGTCTTTGGGTATTTACTTTTTTCCTTTGATTTGCTGGCTGTCTTGCTAGATATGCATTTTCCCATAACACCTTCTGTAACATTCACCTTTTGTTTTACACAATCTCGTAAGAGACATTCTCAATGTCTCATGATAATATTGTAATCCATAGAAGAATAAAAGTTGAGGAGTTATTCTTAGAGTTATGCGTATCTTTGGTGAAGTTCATGGTTAAATGGACGTGTCTCAATATGTTAACACGAGTGTCTTTCAGGAGACTAAAAATTGTGTTAACTGTGTTTGCTTTTGCAGATTTTAGACTGTATTGGTGACAAAGGGCTTGCCGTTGTAGCATCAACTTGTAAAGAACTGGAAGAGCTGAGAGTTTTCCCTTCTGACCCATTTGCCCCTGGAAATGCTGCTGTCACCGAGGAGGGTCTCGTTGCTATATCCAGCGGATGCCCCAAGCTTAATTCAGTACTGTATTTCTGTCACCAGATGACCAATGCCGGCTTAATAACTGTTGCCAAGAATTGCCCGAATTTCACCCGTTTTAGATTGTGTATACTAGATCCGGTAAAGCCTGATGCAGTCACAGGCCAACCCTTAGACGAGGGTTTCGGGGCCATTGTTCAGTCATGCAAGCGACTGAGGCGGTTATCCATTTCGGGTTACTTGACAGACAAGGTATTCCTCTACATCGGCATGTACGCCGAGCAATTAGAGATGCTCTCAATTGCATTTGCCGGAGATAGCGACGAGGCTATGATATACGTGATGAACGGGTGTAAGAAGCTCCGGAAGCTAGAAATACGAGATTGCCCCTTTGGAAACATGGCACTTCTAACGGACGTGGGAAAGTATGAAACAATGCGATCCCTTTGGATGTCCAACTGTGAAGTGACCCTTGGGGCATGCAAATTCCTTGCAAGGAAGATGCCCCGACTAAACGTCGAGATAATAAACGAGAACGACGTTGGGGATTTCAACCTAGATGACGACCGACAGAAGGTCGAGACGATGTTCGTATATCGAACTATGGTGGGGCCTAGACTGGATGCCCCAGAGTTTGTCTCGACATTGTAGTCTTTACTTTTCTTTTTTTTCTCCTCATTTCGAAATTGTTGTATTGTACTTTTTAATTAGGCAAACTTTGTTATTTATGGATGTCCAATACTAATATTTTCATCAATTGATAGGATTTTTCCTATAAAATTTATCTTGTTATTGTCATGTATCATACATTCATATTTGTACTCTTGAATTCTTGATGTATATTTAGAGGCTCAAGGATGGTTGACGTGATCTCAACTGTGACCTAATGTTATGATATTCTCCGTCTTAATCATTATACTTTTTCTGGGGGTCAAATGAGGCACAAGGCCGTTCTAATATATAGGAAGGGTGATTTGAAGTTTGAACTGTGCCTATTGTTATGATATCTCCGTTTTAACCCTTAGACTAAGACCTGTTCCAGTAGTATCCGCAATGCATATTGAGGCATGATGCATGGACATAATGATAGCTTGAATAAGGATAACACTAAAATGCAACAACTTTTGAGGGATGTGGGTTATTGGGTCACAAATGACTTTATATAAAGGCTACTCATTTGCCAACTTAGTTTTTTTGGATTTATTGCAAAAAGACAATATAAGCTTAAGTCATACCAATGCCCACCAACTATCAAAGGGTCAAATTATCAAATTATATATGGTGTTCCTTTTCACTCATGATTTATATTTTTAATGGGATAATAAATAATCTGTGGTGCATAAAAGTATTGGTGCTTAATCCATGTGATACAAGTTATATACAACCCTACAAGTCAACATTATGTAATGGAGAACCTTGTGGTTAGAACCATACATCCCATACCATGTGAAAATAACAGGTAATCATAGCCAATGGGAAAAGTCGGACCATATGAAATTCTTACTTGGAACCGTCTTAAATTAAGATTGTACACAAAATTGATTTAAGACTGTTTTAAGCAAGTTCTACTGATAATATATAGTTTCTCTATTTTTCTAGATAATTTACATGTTCTCGTAACATGAGTATGTTTCGGCTATAGCTTGTAGGTGCTCTCCTGAAACTCAAACGATGAAGAAAAAAAAAGAAATGCACCCAGATGTACTGAATATAAACACCTTCGCGTAGCTCTGCTTACTCAAACACGTTAGTCAAACTTGTCAATAAAATTTGATCGTTTATAATCCAAATTTGCAATCGGTTTCCCTCGAGAAAGGATTAAACGCATTTTGAACAAGCTCGTTAAGGCTTATTCAAGCGTCTGCATAAATCGAAAGCTTATCAAGAACAGTTTGAAATCAGCTACAAGCAAGAGTAGATTTGAGTTTTGTGAGCGCGATTTACAATCTTTCCAGTGTACCGGAAGCTCAATGACTATATGATCTTATTTAACCAGTTTCTGCAATGAGGGAGATCTATTTATCATGCATGTATCAGGTTTATACAGTGAACAACACCCTCACTGGTTTTATATCGATGTTTCATGTTGATCTCCCTGAGTTTAATGCCTTCATATAATGAGCAAAGACATAGGAACTCGCAAAATCAAAAGAAGCTTAAAATTTACGGGAATGACATGGGCAACGAAAGAGTAGAGTTTTCATTAAACCATTTAACCCAGATCTTGGTGGGTTACTTACAAGAAATGGACATTAAACTTGTCAAAGAACATTCGACATTGTTCCTCATAAGGAAAATGATGGTCCACAATACTTCTGCAAGATAGCAGATACTGCACAAACGAAAGGTCATGAGATGACGGAGGGCAGAGCGACTAAAAGCAGCATTCTTCCAACATACAGCAGCAACACAAGGCAGCAAAACTGCACAAAACACCAGGGATAATTAGTGATGTTTTAAAGTTTATCGTCACTCTCAAAGCAATTTAGGATAAAGGATACGTTCTAAATAAAATTTTGACGTTTCAAGATAAAACATTTGGCTTTAATAATAAGCGGATATTAAAACTATGAACCCTCGACCTTTGTATGAGACTACTAGCTTTGTTCAAGAGTGTCTCAAATTCCTAAAAGCATCAGTAACGAAAAAGCAAAGAAATTATGAAAACTGGCCTAAAAAATGATGATGAAAAACCTCAAATGCTACTGTAAACAAAAATTTAACCCATTACATTCCTACCATGTTACTTCGTACATCGTTAACTGTTCTCTCGAAGCCTCACTCATTGCTCAACCCCACCCATGGTATTAGCCATTACTCAAACATTTTCGGCTGTTAACCATTTCAGAATTCACATGTTTTCCAAAAATAACGGGTACACGTCACACGTCTAATAAAGTTTACACAATAATCAACAACAGCAGCAGCAACAACAACATTATCCCCGTGATTCAAGAGCTCCCGTCAATTGCAAGGTCGGGGGGTTATAAAGTCAATACTGTAGCTTCAACATAAAACAAGCCGCAATAAATCCCATAGTTCCAATTTCTAATATTGACAGAAGATTAAAGGTAAGTTTCTAGACTTCTAGTACTTGTTAAGAATATTGAACACCCACTTAGGTTTCACCATACATTATATAATCTGTTTACAAGACTCTATCTCAACCTCTGAGTGTACAAGGTATGCCTATACCAGAACGACATGATTAAGCTAACCATACATTATGAGTCGTGGTATACTTACGTTCCAATAATTATAATACAGATGCATAATAGCAATATTACGTGAGTGCAAAATTTTCTTTTGGAGGTTATCGGGAGATATCGCAAAGGGAGTTTTGGCTTAGCAAATTGTCATGATGATTTGTGAGAAAGCCGAAAGGCCTCCCACAGTCCATATTGTTGGTCACTCAATTTGTAATTAGCCTAGGCTTATTATATCCTTCTACAGAGGTTTCTACCAGGCTAGGTAAGGGTAAGGCTAGATGAGCAACGAAATGCTGTCTAGTTTCTACTGAGCATTGAATGTTCGAATGTAGATATGGAAAATCGAAGAAAAACTATCTCCAACAAGGATATGCCATAATAGAAGCTTTTCATAGGCTCTTGATTAAATTCTTGCAAGTCAGGTAATAACGTATTGCATATAGCTCTTTTTTCTGTAAACGAGTGTTGCCCCCTTGGTATCTTTTGTTTTGTGCATGGGCATCACCCTAGTTCTCATTTGACTAGAGGTTATATTTAAGATTAGTGATGAAATACGTTATTACCTGACTTGCAAGAATTTACAACCGCCAAAGTAAATCAGATTAATGAAAGCTTGTAAAGATACAAAAAAAAAATAGTACAGATAGGTTAAGTAAAATAAGATAAGAAAAGACCAGACAGAGAACTTGAGTAAAATGAGATCAGAAAAGACCAGGTGAAAAGAACGACCGCCAAAATAGTTCTTATTTCCTAAGATTAACTATAGAGAGAGAGAACTTTTCCAATCGGCAAGTTTACCACAGAATACATGGAATTTAACTCTGTGACAACAGGAATGTCGAATGCTACCATCATTCTAGTTATCACAGCTAATCGACTATGTCAAATAAACTTGACCAAGTATTAGGGGATAAATGACATGATTACATATTGTCAAGTGTTCGGTGGTTCAATCGGACAAATAATCGAGATTTTCTGCCACAATGATATTCCACCTTACCATGGACCAGGCTTAAGAGAGGAAGAGAGCAAGAGATAGAAGGTATGAACTAAAAGTATGCTCGAAGCTAAATATGGTGTAATTCAACTTATTTCAACATAGGTTAGTGAGATATGTTATTTTGAAATACAATGCAACATGCAATGATGCAAGGTTTGGAATCTTTGGATGACTCAGTTTTTATCATGCAAAACCTTGATAGAACGTAGTAAGAAATTGCAGAAGGAATGATGTGGCATGTCCACAACTCGCAGAGAATGACATTTTAGTGTTTCCAAAGATAATCGTAGGCTCGTAGCACTGTCATTCCCATCACTGACAAAGTTCTCCTTAGGCTTTTCCTGTTAAGATTTTAAAATTCATGCGACTTCCATCTCCAATTCTCCATCCAAAGTCCTAAACGACAAAAAATAAAATAAAACCAGGTTGCACCACAAAGACTTCAGTTTGCTCTTTGCGTCCCTTATTCACGGACCAATAAGGCCATAATACGTCTTGATTTCAAATTTGACAGTATTGAGCTCAAACGTGGGATAGGATGAGACATACACTAGGCCTTATACAAGACCTAGTGCGAGACTGACGTATAATAATTCGTGAGTGAAAAAGCTGGATTCCACATATTGTTCGAGTGTTTTGATAAGTCTTAAGGAATAAACTGAGAATATAAGACAGTGAATTAAGTCCTACAAATCAAATAATGAATTCTAATGGTTTCTAGACTCGCATAAGGTCTGGAGATAAAGATGGTTTTAATTCTAATTGTTCTTTTTATTTATGCCTTTCGATCACTTTTCCACTCTTCACTTCTCATAATGCTGTACACGGTGTGTCACGGTAATTACTAATTAGCCTCCAAGTCCAACTAAAGCATTACTGCTAACTATATAAGGCTAACGCAAACAGGTGAGTCTCTAGTCCTCCAAAATCTAGACTCAACCTCGCCAGTAATCAATGGCGCTCTTATTAACACTTTCAAAAGGATCTTAAATCGCAAGGAAATCTGCCTCTATAGACTAATATTGTCAAGGTTTAATCAATGCAATATCTCGAGGGAACCCCTCTGTACTTATGGTAAGTCGGGCTGCAATTTTGATTGATTATTACTCTCCAAATTATCATGAAGAACAATACACCAGAGCACCTAAAGTAATTCACATTCTAGACAGTCAAACATAATAATACTGTAACTATTGAGCAACGAGCAACGAGCAACTGTAGAGCGGACTAAAGATACAAGGGAATCAATAATGCTGTGTACTAATCAATAATCCCGTGAACTAACCAATCAATCAAACAAACTAAGAAAGAAATATACGGAAGAAAAAAATATGTAACAAGGTAATAAGACCAACATGGCAACATACCATCCTCTGAAGAAGGAGCAGCATTCATCCTCGCGATGACCATGGTATTGGTCGCAGTGATAAACTTGGGTAGGAGGATAAGGCTGAGGTGGTGGAAGTGGAGGGTATCCATCATTGAAGTAACCTTGATAACCACCACCTTGTGCTTGCTGTTGGTGGTATTGTGGTGGAGGGTACCCGTGTGGCGGGGGTGGAGGGTACCCTTCATACCCTGGTGGCGGTGGTGGCCCTCCTGCAGGGTATCCTGGTGGTGGTGGTGCTGTAGGTGGTGGGTATTGGGTTCCATACCCTAAACATCATGACAATCGTAAACATCATTTTATTACCAACAGAGCCTAAACATCATAACAATATACAACCACCCCGGTGTCTCAAGGGCTCCTACAAATTGCGGGGTAAGGGGGTCGGATATACAATTAATACAAAGCCTTACCCTATTTGCATATGACCCAAGATGAAAATTGCGTCGAGAATTGCAATAATCATTTAACAAAATAGTTCCACTGGTACAACAATCATTTAACAAAATATGATCAATTGCTCATAGGCACCAATTTTAACCGAAGTTGCCAGCAAGGGATAAAATTAAACCAAATTCAACAAATAATTAATGAAAATAATAAAGAAAAAAATAAACTAAAATGCCCAGGTGGTAAAAAAATATTGAAGAAAAAGAGGGGTAAAATACCAGAAGGGTAGGGATCCTGGGGAATTCCTTGGTAATTCATCCCTATATTTTGGTAGATTTTATCCTCTATGCCTCTTGAGTCTTGATGTTGTTTATGATTCTACCTCGTACGACTGTTGTCAATTTGTAGTAGTCTTTATCAAATCAAATCGTGATGGGTTCCCTTTTAAGGACATTTTATATTAGACGGTCTCTTTTAAGATGGATTTCAGAATAAAACGGGTCAACTAATACACTACTTGTATGGATGTGACAAAGATTTTGTTTTTCCTATGCATTATGCATTTATGCTTATGATATTCATCTAAAATGGGCATACTTGACCTGTTTTAAGCTTACCTCCGTCTTAAATGAGAATTTGTGATTTTATATATTTAATTTTCGCAAACAAAATATTTCATGAAATGGGAATGGTCGGTGTGAAAGTTATTATCAAAGTCATTTTCTTATGCAAAGCGTTTTATACAAATATTGTGTAAAATAGATTTATTTACACAAGTACTCCGTATCAGATATAAAAAGTAAAACATTTGTTACTAACTAAATCCGATTTGTGAACTTCGTGTAAAACCGTCATACAATGATTTATGTTATACGAGCATAATTCTTGATTATTAGTTACAATTTGGGTTCATTTTGATAGTACTTTAATTTGCTTACAATGGTCTTCTGGCACAAATTATTGGTATGCCTTGGAAAGTAATACTCCGTAGTTCACTTGATATCCCGAATCATATGAAACAAATACTCATCCTTCGATTTTAAGAAGTTGACAATACGAAAAATAGCATACATGTACATCTCCATCTCCCCAAGGATGTATGTAAACTTCTTCATACATATAGTAGGAAGTCATTCAAGGAAGCGGAAAATTGTTCTGTATTGATCGTAACTGACCATTTTGCATTCACATATCCATTTCAACATTGGCAAACGAATTAACCAGCTCAATCAAAACTCTTTAACCATTTCTGCCGTGAGAAGTAGTATATGAAGACTACTGATGCCGACTAACAAAGCTACATTAACAATGAATACTCTGGCCTGTAATGCAACACACCTACAAAGAGTTTACAAATACAAAATGTTCTCAACTTTGAATGCTTGACGGAACAAACTCCAGACTATCGTTAACAGCTGTTCTGACAGTACAAAGAAAAGCTTCAAATGGAGCTACTGTCTGTTAGTTCATCGCTTCTTCTTGCTTGCTTTGGCGGCACTTGATGGACTCATGACAAGGCACACAAAGAGGCTCACAAACGAAATTACCGAGACGAGAGGACCATATTTAATCAGCAATTTCTGCATTTTCGATAATAAATATGATATCAGGATATGCCCAATGACAAAGGTGAGTCTTCTTCTATGAGGTCTCACGTGGGAGATCTTCAACCCAAATCCTTATATATTCCTCATTTAGTTAATAAGGTTAAAGGGGGTCGATAAACTGACTCATATAAGGTATTTTGTTGTGAAAGAAGTGGCCAATTACTAAAATCACAATGAAGAAACATACCTTAGCCTGAGAAGCGAGACCACCGTCAATAATATGACAAGGGAGAAAAGAAACTGTCAGTAACCTAGGCGACCAAAAAAAGAGTTAAAGATAAAAGATTTACTGATCAAAGAACTCACAAAGTCGAGCTTGTTCTCTGGAGGTCTGTCTTCAAGTACGTCCAAAGGAAAAATTGGAGTGGAATATGCCTCCTGTAGTAAAAAAA
>JAYMSF010001915.1:0-11103 GCA_036897335.1 Silene vulgaris
TGTGGTTCGCAAGCACAAGCCGAGCAAGGCCAAGCTCGGGCTCGGCTCGGCTCGTTAGCACCCCTAGTTGTACCATTGGGCAACATTGTACTGTCCTTGTGTCGCAAATTTAAATCTCAAATTTCAAAAATACTTATCGGAGATTATTTTCAAGTTTCAAGCACATCACGCCAATCTATCTCGTAACTTCTGTGTGTTTGAAATTTGAATCATATAATTGAACATGAAATTCATAGAATTTCTTGACAATATGAGCTTGGAATTTGAAATTAGCTCTTCAAAAGGATCGAGGACTCAGTTGAGAAAGACTACTTCGAGATCAAATGACCCAAGTTCATTGGCCGGACCCGACCCAAGTTCATTGGCCGGACCCGACCCAACCCACTTCTTTTTGCAATTCTTGGGGTTTCATATAGGCCTAAAATATCCCCATGGGTCGACCCAAAAGGGTCCAAAGTAAATTTGGGCTGGGTTTGGGCCAAACACCGGCCTACATTTTGGCCCGCATGATCCGTATTTTGGCTCGGCCCTACTTGACCCACATAAACGGGTTATTTATTTTTTTATTTTTTTATCTTAGCCCAGCACCCCTGATCACCTAGGTCTGTGTAAAACGAGGTTTCTCATCAAGAAAATTCTTGTTGTTTCAAGACTTTAACCATTCGAACTTTAGGAAAAAATATTAAAGATGGTGTAGACGGTATAAGGATGAATTTGTCAGAGTTTCTTGCCAGAAAGGTCGTTGCTAGCCATGAGAATAGTGTGTTCGAAATGTGGCGATTGTGTTTTTATCCCCCATTTCATTTCATAAACTATACTAAGTGCAAATTCAAGATTATGCAACACCAATTTAGGGCTGGTCAAACATGCGGGCCGACCAGCCTGGTCGGCCCTGCACCCAACCCCCCATATGAGACAGTTTTGACTTGGCCAGCCAGGCCGTGTTCAGCCCGGCCTGATCCGCCCCACACTCCGGGCTGGTTCTAGGTCTACTCCCACCAAGCCTGGACTCGTCCCTAACCCGTCCCTCTCACCTACCTCGGGCCGGTTCCAGGTCCACTCCCACCAAGCTCGGTCCGACCAACCCCTATCATGGGCTAGTTCCAAGTCCACTTAGCCAAGCCCATGCCTGACCCGCCTCGCCCATTTGAGTTTTGACCACCCCTAAACACTATTATGCTTAATGGGTTGGGTGCCTTTGACTTTTCAATAACTATCCTTACCCCTCACTCATTATTTAGGTTTCTAACCTAATACCGAACCATCCCTCATAATCACGAGTTTCACTTGTTCTTTTGGTTATTACACGAGTTGAGATCGTATAAAATAGTTCCTACACACCACATAATCGCATCACTCGTTTGATGCACACTCTCATCCGCCATCAACAACCGCAGGTGAAGTAACTCGCGAGCCGACACTTCCCAGGTAATCAACCGAGCGAACTACCGAGGGGATAAGTAAATAGCCCGTAACCACACCCATCATCCGTCATCCATCATTCCATCATCCATACAAAAACACACAATAGGACTCTAGGAAGAGGGCTTAAAGCTAGGGAAACATGGGTAATGTCCATTGTCCACACACAAAAAAAGGAGAATGTGATTGTGAGCTAGAACAAACCATTACTTAACTTTTAGAGCTCTCTCTCCCACTAAATGCAAACACCTTAATTGCAAAAGTCATCTCAGGTCATTTTCATATCAGCACTTTTATCTTTGGTATTCAAGTGAGTAAGGGTAAGCTACTAGCTATACGCCATATCTATAGTCTATCTTTCGAAACTACCAAAAGCAAAAGCCTGAAAGTTTAACAAAGACATTTCGGAACAAAATAAAGACTTTGTCTCCCTATTTCAACATTCCCTTCGTTTTTATCGTCCTTTCTCACCCTTTCTTAAAGATTAAGATCAACAAATCTTATTCGAGTATTTGTAATCACGAAAAACTCCGTTAATACTAGAGTCCAATCAATAGAAGATACTCTATAAGTTAGACTGTTAGAGTCATAGAGCTGCCAAGTCTGTTCCGACTCGATTTCGAGCAAACCTGACTCGATGATGATCCGTAATCGAACCCAACCCGACGAATTATCATAATTACTCGACCCGATAATGACCCAACCTAGAAATGAGTCTGATAATGGTCCGACCCGGCAATGACCCGACCCAACCAAAATCAAGCCCGACAAATCTATATAAATGACCCGAATTGTCAATGACTCTAACAGGTTACCCGACCCGACCCAAAACTGAGATAAGAATTGACCCGAGTAACCAGATGTGTAAGCGACCCGAACTCTAGCGTACATAGTCAGGATCCAATACGACCCGAACCCGACAAGATCCGACTAACAAGGAAACATAGACTCATTAGAGCCTGCCTGATAATCAGATGAGTCGAGTTTAACTCTAATCTAATCGGATCGGCTTGCTTCAATTAAGGCAAATAGGTGATAAAACAAGATGGACCATAAAGAAAACTGCCAAATTTGCAGGTAAAGCACAAAGGTAAAGAGTACCCAAGTCCATGTGATGCAGTAAACATTTTTGCATGTCCCAGAAATAAACACAGTTACTCTAGTAGTAACTTTTTCATCATGCAGTAAAATTCAGAACTTGTAGTCAAATGTCAATATAGAATTCCATTTTAATGTTATAGGGAAGTGTCTTGGAGTAACATGCAAAAAAACAAAGCAACAAAGTCAGGAATCCGACTTTAATTTACAAAGAAAGATAGGGAGTAAAGCAAGCATAAGAAAGCTTTGTACTGGGATGTCTTTTCCTGCAACAGCTACTACAGTTCACCCCACTGAATCTCTTTTATGGAGCATGCAGGATAAACTGTAGGTGCTCATTAAGTACTGTATGCCATCTGTACCCGAACCCGACGAGTACTAGTTATCGGTTTTAGTCTTGATACGGGATTCGGTTGTTGCTATGCAATCTCGATTGTTGTACTAAAGATATGTTCTTGATATCGCTTCAAAATGTGGTAACCTCGGAAATATAGCATCAGTTAAGTCTCCCTTGAGACGGGTATACCTAATTGACGTCAGAAGACCTTTTTAAACGATAACTACAATGCCCGTCAAAGAATTTTTTCCCATGGCAATATCTCACCCCTCTTAACTCGATTTAAAATCATGCTCCGACAAAAAAAATCAGAAACTCGGGAACCTTGTGGGCAGTTGCCAGACACAAGTTTTAGCATCCACAGTCTGCTGGCACCGGAAATCTAATCTTTCGGTGCGTTTTGTATAAAAATCAATACAAAACTTCATACGAACGACCCGTAAAGATTTTATTCAGAATTCAGGACCGCTTTACCGCTTGTGGGGTTAACGGATAACTCGGTAGTACATAAATGGTACAAGAAGTACGCTCCCCCAAGAACATTTAAACTTTAGTGAGCCTTAAAGGGAGGAGGAAGCAAGCACATTGAATAGGAGAACATGAGTTTGCATAGAGGATGCTCATATGCTTTGCATTGAAGTACTCCATTATTAAATGAGAAGGATAGTATCTCAAGGAATGTTACTAATATTACTAAAATCATTTCCTTCTTCATCTTTACATAACCAAGGCACGCGGTCATCGGTCATCGATGCCTTCATTTCAAGTACATAATAATTTAACTTCATAGATCAAGGTAAATAATAATTGACCAATAAAACATCGATGTAATTTCGCTACTTACGAGTTACAACTCACAGCTCATTGACTAAACACAACTAATTTGGTCTATATACACGGGTATAAACCGTGACACCACATCGATTGCCCTATATTCACTGGTTTACAAATTACAACAAACAAATTTTGTGCCCAAGCAATTTCCATGTACTCCTTGGTACTTACTAGCGGGTTAGGTTTTTCGGGACCGTCCTCAAAGTATCAGGTATAGGTGCTTATGGGAGTGTCTAACTCGGCTATGTATAGTAACATTCATAATATTGGCCCGGGAAGTGTTCGACATAAAAACGTGGGGGTTTATCGTAGAGTGTAAACTCAATAGTTTCGGCCAGGAAAGAGTCGGTAAGGACACCGAATCAAAGTACAGTGTCAAAATAATATTTACATCACCAAAGACAACACAAGATCCTCACCTCACTGCTATGGGAAGTGGAATGCTGATTCAAGAAGCTAGAGCAGTTAGACCATTCAAAGCTCTAACTAATACCATCTGACATCTTTTCAGAGGGATAAATCATATTCAAAACATAAGGCTAAACATCTAAACTAATTAAATAAGTTTCCCACAACTTTTCTCCTACGTTAAGTTAATCAATCAAGTCGGATTATAATAACACTAATTACTATGTTTCCGAGTAATATATTACTGCCTCAGTGGCAACTACTCCTTGGGTACACTCGAAATGAGGTGAATCAATGGTATTTTTATAATAGTCGGCAATAGTAAATCCTGAGAACTTCTATCGAGGCGCATGGTCGCGACATCGTGCATCACAGTTGTCGATATTCAAATTGCGACCACAGCTGCCTCATTCACCCGCAAAAGAATACACACACTTTCACAGTTTCACATCTCACATTTCATTTAACTATGTTTCCGAGACCAAGTAAAACAGTAGTAATTAGTAAGTCTAGTAGCATAACCTAGAGAGTCAAACCTGAAAATTAGTCACAAAATCCAACTTATAGCCTAAAAAAATTACGATCAGTGGCCGCACCATGTTTCTCAGCTCACACGTAGACAAGAATCTCTCATTTTTTTTCCCTTCCTCTTTTTCTTGATCATTTCTACCCTACTTTGGTAGATTGATCTTAATTTCTAGAAGCATAGGTACGTAGTCACTCATTTCGACACGAGAACACTTTGACACTTTATTTTAGACCAACAACATGAACATTTCACAAAACAACCGTCTTAGGCACACTCGTATATGCACCCGTGTAGGACACTTCTAGCAAAGTCCAAGAAGCATAGATATTTTTCATGTTTACCCCCGAACTCAATGAAAGGTATTGGCAAGTTTACATGTTTGCACAATTGCACTCGCTAAATGACTTCCTTGGCAACAATGTTATCCAAACAAGAATTCAGAATAGCCATATCATAATCATGATCCTAATCATAAGGAATATCGGATGGTACGGAGAGTAGTGAAACAAGTAATGAAGGCAAGGTGAGTAATTAATTTGAGATATGAATAAAATGTTCACATAAACAGATGAATCCTCGGAGAAAAATTCATTTTGCATAAATGTTCTTCATCTATGTCCATGGTCTCTATTACTTCCGGATAAAATGCCAGACATCTCTGCTTCCAGTCATCAAAACGAACCTATCAATTGGATGTTAGGCCATGATCATGATTGGAAAGTCCGGGAAATGCAGAGACGAGAGGCACTTTAACATTAGCTCATTAATGAGCATTTTTAATTATTGGAAATACAGGACTAGTGACGATAAGAAGAAAGCGTCAAGGAACTAGCGGTGAATGCTTAAAAAGTCCACAGAAGAATGATTGAACCTCTCCAAATGCCGATCTTCAGATGTCCTCAACTTCTTGGTCTTCCGCTCGGGTGAGGAGCCCACTGACGATACTGCCCAAGAATCATTAGAGCTATCAGAGCTGAAAGTGATATCAATGACTCCATTAGGGCTGCCAGGTCTTGAAACAGACTTTCGTTTGTTTGATTGCCAGTAAACGCTCTCCCCTGCTACTTCAAGAATGAAATGACTACATTCCTGAACCTTCTCCTGCCGTATTCATAAGCAAGATGGAATCAGGCAGTGCACCAAACAAACTTTCGCACATAGCATGAATCGTATATTTGTCCGTCCAACAATGAGCAAGTGATTTACAATATAGGGTGAGAAAAATGGGCGTGCTCATATAGAACTACAATATTGACAACATTAATACGGTTCCTCAAATGCTCCATCCACTGGCATGGTAAAGAGGTAGGATCTAAGCAGCCTCAACCCTAGATATCCTATTTCCAAACGACTCATAATCAAATCTGCGTCGAGGATTGCATTGAATATTGCTATTTCACAGCAAAAGCAAGCGTAACAAGTTTAGACGATCTTTATACTTTATTTCATCGTAATCCAAAACCAAAGAATAATGAGTGTGGACGCCATCCCCAATTCCCCATTTAGCAATGGAAATCATGTAAGAGAATCATGTCTCAGAATGAAACTTTCTATTTGCATAGGAAACAAGTATGTAATAACAAGGATATCCAGGTATAGTACAATAATATCGAACAGCTTCAAATCAATCATATATAACACAATTAGCTCAAAGTAAAAGCACCACTTGCTGACCTTCTCAATTCCAAGAACACCGAAAAGTTGATCCTGGTATTCATCTCCAATACACTGCTCAAAACAATCCCTAACATGCAAAATTGTGGCAGCTGCCATTACAGAAGGAAGATAACCCAAATACCTCGAATCTGCACATTAAATAAGCAACTGTTTAAGACAAAACACTCCTAAATGTAGCAATGTAGAACAAGATAACTATATTCTCGAACAAAGTATCATAATGTACACCAGTCTCATTGCTTACCAGCAATAGTCGATAATAGGATCCTCTCGCACCTCCTGAGAAATTCCCAACAAAGAAAATCCTTTAAAGGAAACCTCCTTGTAAGGTAATCCAGGAATGAATATGGAGTCACTGGATTCATCTTCCATTGAAGAGTCGAAAGCACCAATATTTCCATCCTTTGAATTGTCTTGGCTTCGAATACATACTTGCTATCCTCAACCTACACAATAATAATCAATCATTCATTATTTCCCAAATTCACTAGATCATCTCTCACACAGCATTCATTCAGGCATTGTACCGATCACCACGTAAAAACCAAAAAGCGAAATCTTTCAAGGATTCATAGATGACAGACATCAAAAGGCACAAACTTGGAAATTCAGATGATGAAAAAAATCTCAAATTTAGCATTCTGCCCAGAAAAGAAACATCCTTTAACAGTTACATTCAATTAACTGCTTAAAATTTTCATGGACATCAACTTGAGTATCTAGCAACAACAAAATCACAATCCCCAACTTCGGCATTCGACCGATCACCTAGTAAAACCCGAAAAGCTAAATCTTTCAAGGATTCATAGATGATATTACACATAAAAAAGCCAAACTTGGAAATTCAGATGAAGAAAAAATCTCAAATTTAGCATCCTGCCCACAAAAGAAACATCCTTTGGCACAATTCAAACAATCAGAAGGGGTAAATTTAAAACTCAATTAAAGCAACAAAATTGAAAGTAAATGAGCAAATTGGGCAATCAACCAAATACCCAGAAAACACACAAACACAATTACAACACAAAAAATTAAAAAGGCACAAACTTGGAAACCTAGAGATAGAAAAGATCTCAACTTGGGTATCCTACCAATAACTACATCAACAAATTCACACCTTTTTTATTCGGTGTGAGGGTATTTTAATTAAAGGTAAACAAATGATTACGACGAAACAAATAGATAAAAAGGAGCATACTTGGAAATCAATAAGAAGAGGAACATGGATCTCCTCAACTTTAGCAGCAAGAGAAAGACAAGCAACAGCAGAAAGTTGAGTCATCCATTGTTGTTTATCCTTGTTAATCTCAAATTTAACCATAAATCTATCAAAGTAATTAACAGCCAAAAGAGCAGTAATTCCTGAAAAATTATAATGTGAATGAACTTTAAGCATCCAATCCACAGCTTCTTTTCTAACCAAACCCAAACAAGGGTCAAATTTTTCTTCACTTTTCAAGTTAAAGACACAATTTTTGACCTCTTTTGAGAGTAAATTAGGTAATTCATCATCATCCCAGTACAAATCTTGCTCAAATAACAATGAAATTTCAACTGGGTTTTGTTCATTATTATTATCATTAATTATTGTATCATCATTATCATCAAAGGTGTAATCTTCCTGACAGAAAAGTGCATCATCACCCAACTCAGAAAATGCCATTTTTATCAGTTTTTTTGAAGATTTTAATGGGATTTAAGAAGTTTGGTGAAATGGGTACATGATGAAATGAGGAAAAAAGCAATATATCTCTGAAAATATATATGTAAATAAAGCAAATTAAATTAAATTAAATTAAAAATTAAATGGGGTTTTAGTTATAGTTATTACATTTGCAAACAAAAGTGGGAGAGTGGGAGAGTGGGGGAAGAAGGAAGAGAGAAGAGGAGATTAGTGTGTTTTTGTGTTGATTTTTCTTATGATTTTTTAGTGTTTTTGTGTGTGTATGTGTAATTGGGGAGGTCTTGGTCTTCATTTGTCTGGTGTTTTCAGAGAGGAAAACGTGGGTCACCCTCCACTAATGCTTGACACGTGACATTGCTAGTAGAGTGGGTTGTAATAAGGGTATAAAGGTCTACTTTTTTTTGTCTCTATTTATTTTCAAATTTTTAGGAGACCATTTTAAATAGACCTATCAAACGGGTTGAAATGGCAAAATTGGGTAATTTCGGGTGACGGTAAAATACGAATCTCGTGTAATTTAGGTCGATCGAGTAAAATACGGGTCATGTCTATACAAGTTTTAAGTCGGGTTCAGGGTAAGAAACAGATTGACCCAACGACTTAATTTCAGCTCATTTTAATTCAGTTTAGCTGTGTTAAGCTGTCAAGCGAGTCAAACAGGTGAGTTAAGGGTCGAATGGGTAAGCGGGTGAGTTAGGGGTAAGAGGCGAGTTGACCAACGAATTTTCCAGACATTTTAAAAACCCTTTTTATTACATAATTTCTACCCATTTGAAAAACCTTTTTGTTTGAGACAATCCATTCTTAGTAGACCTGTCTTACGAGTCGAACAGGTAAGTTAGGAGTCGGATAATTTCGGGTTTGGAAAAAATACGAATTGGGTGTATTGCGGATTGAGTAAAATACGGGTCAAGTCTATACGGGCTTCAGGTCGGATTCAGGAAAGAAAGGGGTAACCAAAGACTTTTTCTGACATTTTAAAAACTTCCTTATTACATAAATTCTACCATTCACTATAAGTTTTATCGCGTTCTTTTCGTACTGGTGATCTTAATTATCACCATCCGTCGATATCATAATTTTTTCCTTTATTAACTCTTCATGTACAAAGCGACTCTCAAATAGGCAGTAATGATGTGGCATACGAATCGAGGTTTCAGTAATGTGTCACGCGGTTAAAGATCATGAGGTGGCAATGTTGAGATGGCGTACGCTTCGGGGCAATGAGGTAGTAGTGATGATGTGGCTGCCACACGATTTGAGGTGATGACCTGGCACATAGTTAGACCTTGATGGGGTTGGAGTGATGGCATGACACGCGGTTTAAGGTGATGAATTGACTTGTGGTTCAGGGTGATGACATGACACACAAACATATTTTAATTTTGACATTTGAAAGTCGTGACATTTGTTTTCAAGAAATATGTGTTGTCTTGACCCAACGGGCCGTGTTTTCACTGGCTGTTTAGGGGTCAAAACCAGTTCCGGTAACTTCCGAGTTCATATTGAAATGAATGGGATTTTTTGGGCAGGGATACAGATGGTTTTCGGGCCGGGTCGGTTTTGACAGGTTTAATTCTAGACTTAATATGCTTTAAATAAGGTTAAAAGTAAAATTTTGAGGGATTAGTAAAAGACTTGTCTTATCTATTTAGGTGAGTTGACATTTAATTTGTCTTAATCTTAAGAAATGATATGTCAATATTAAGAGAAACCAATTAACTTAAATCTTATTACCACATTTTGCATATCTTCTTATTGTTATCTTCATGCAGTTTCTCAGCGGATTAATTGTTTAATACAATGTTATGAGACCAAACCCTAGAATTTGGTGATTTTGAGAAAATTGTATGTAATTAGGAATTGGTTAAGGATAAAGATAGATATGTATATTATTATGTTTGTTTAAGGACCAACTTTGTGGAAGAGCACTTTTGTTTGTCGATTGCTTGAAGAATTACTTAAAGGTAGAGACTTTCTCTATGCTGGTAGATTGGTACTTGTCAACTCTGTACTGAACACTTTGCATAACTACTGGGGCTCAATCTTTCTAATACCAAAAGCAGTAATAAGGAGGATTATTGAAGCAATTTGCAGAAGCTATTTTTGGAAAGGAGGCACTGAATATCAGAGAGCTCCTCTGATTGCTTGGACTACTGTCTGCAGGACTAAAAAGGAAGGAGGACTGGGTGTTAAAGCTGCTGAAAATTGGAACATTGCATCTGTTGGTAAGCTTGCTAACTGGATTTATACCAAGGTAGATAGATTGTGGGTTTATTGGGTTGATCACATATATATGAAATGACATGAGTGGTCAACTTATCAACCTCCTCTTGATTTCAATTGGAATTGGAGGAACATTTGTAAGGTTAGGGATAAACTAGCAAGTGGCTTTGCTGGTAATACTTGGACACTTAATGCTAAGGGATATACTGTTAAATCTGGGTATGAGCTATTGCAAGGAACACACCCTCCCGTGCAATGGTTCACCTCTGTCAGGGACTCTTGGATAGTTCCAAAACACTCCCTGATTGGTTGGCTGGTAAAACATGAAGCATTGAATACTAGGGAGAAATTATCTAGATTGCAGATCTGTGATAGCAGCCAATGTGTGATATGTGAGAATGGTATTGAAAGCCATTCTCATCTGTTTGTTGACTGCCCTTACATGATCAGAATCAGGCAGCTGCTGGCAGACTGGTTGCAAGCCGGTCTAGCTGGTGGCCAGGGGAGGTCACAGTTACAGCAAAAGACTAGTCGACTGTGTGAAATGGCTAGTTGGTATATAGTGTGGACTGAGAGAAACAATTGTAGACTGAACTTGGTACTGACTAGACCTGAAGTTAAGGTGCAAGAGATAAAAAGACTGATTCGTGCAAGAGTGAAAATGCTTATCAAAGAACTAGTCTCAACTAGTGATAAAGCTTGGTTGTTACAATTAGCTATTTTGTATTAGAGCAAATAGAATTAGCATAATTAATGTATGAATGATGGCCACACGATGCATGATGTAATATGATGTTGTTCATTAATAAAAGCTTACATTTTACCAAAAAAAAAAAAAAAAAAAAAAAAAACCCTTGGGATTTTGTGTATGTGATTATTCAGGTTATT
>JAYMSF010001916.1:0-11101 GCA_036897335.1 Silene vulgaris
CCCATGTGCTCCCCCACTCACCCTTGATGGGTATTTTGTGAGAGGAAATGGTATCCGTCTTCATTTGTGACGGATATAGTGTGTCTTTAATAAGATTTTGTGTAAATTTTATGTCGAGAACATTGGACAAAGAATACTAAAGAAAATCATTATGTAAGACGATGAACATAACATGTTCCAAACTTAATTTTAAGATAAATTTTAAAATATGGATATACGATAGATATCCGCATCCGATTATTTTCAATATCCGAACATTGGATATCCCAAACATTTGGTTTAGATATAGATACTTGACTTCAAGAATTTCTAATATAAATATTCGATGCGAGTAATTTAGATCGGATATCATCGGATATCTGATCCGTACTCTGCCGTCTGGGGTGACACATAATTATGCCGGGAATATCCGAGTTATGATAGTTAGATACTTTGCACATATTATCAACAAACACAAGCTCATAACTCACGCACTTCTTGATGTTATTTTCCTACAATTATCAATCACTACTTTCAAAATTCAACTGACTTCCTCTATCCTTTATTTTTATGACACTTTCTGTTAATCTCTCTCCCCTTTAACCCCATCCCCATTCAATTACAGGTACTTGCTAATTTTCTGCTTTAATTTCATGGTTGAACCGTATAATTAGCTCCTTAATCCTGTTTATTTTTCTGCATTTTAGCTCTTATTTTGCTGTAATTGCACTCCAATTAGCTAGATTTGAACTGGGTTGCCTAAAGATTTCATTATTTAGTTATGTCTGTTAAATGTTTGATGAATTTATGAGTAATTGTATCTTGTATATCTGCTATGTGATGCCTAGTGACCTTGTAATACTTTGTTTACCTTTGATTAAAATACCCGATCAAATGTAAACAATTGATTGGGACCTCGGGAGTCAAGTAATATATCAGGGTATATTTATGAGTGCACATAAAAAGATAGTAAAGGGTAAGTTCTTTTAACTATCTTGGGTAAATTCTACAAACTCTACTGGATCCTAACCCTCTTATGTCTTATGGAAATGTTGTAGTGTCTGCAACAATAGTTTCTATTCAAGTATCACAAATTCTCATTTAAGACGGACATATCCGTCTTAAGTTTTGTTTTATGAGACTAGATTGATTTGAAATTTGTTGTAATCTGTGAAAGGATATGTTTCTTAAGACTGAGTTTATGTTTCTGATCCAAATTGAATTTATTGTCTACATTTTAGTACGGTGGTTAGTCGGTGGTTAGTCGTGTCAATCTTGACCATTAGAGTCTTTTAACTTAGAGATGCAATATAAAGTTTGCCTCTTTGCTCAATCAAAAGTTCAAAACAACTATATTCATATTATCGCTTTCAAAAACTTGCAACTGTTGTAAACTGTGGGGAATTGTTGGTCAGTTGATCAATTGGGTCATGTATGCGTATATATTTTGATTTATTGTATAAGGCACAATTAAAGGAAGGGTTCAAAACTATGACTTTTAAGGATACTTGTCATTGTTAATATCTTACTTATTTTCACCTCAAGCCTTGACCTGATATCCTGTTCTTGAAGATGGTTTGAAGCGTTCATTTGGAAAGGTTTACAAATGACTAACTGAGAACGTTATATGCTTGTAAATCTCCTTATATTCAGATAATTCTGTGGAGTATGTCCTCTAATCATAGCTCATTTGATGCAAGATCGATGAAAGTTATCAATAATGGGACTTGTATTTGTTGGATAATCCTGTTGTTCTGAATTGAGTTTGTTGAGTAATCACAGATAAGAACAGCTATAACTTATAAGCGTCACTACCCTACTTGAACAAATGTCTTGCTCAAAGCCGTATTATATTAGTAGTTAGTCTTTTGTGAATATAATTGAAATTTCTCCAATATGCAGTTATAGCTTGCTCATTGGTGGACTATTAAACCTTACCATGGCTCATCTTCTTTCAACTTCTTGCTCTGCAAAACTACCGCCGAGTCATAATTTTTCTTCCAAGTGTTGGAATATAGGATCAGTAAAACTCCGCTTACCAATTACTCTTTCTACTTCAAAATCCTCGTTTCCAAGTCTTGTCCACCGAAGAATCAATTCACAAAGATTAAACATTGTTCAAGCAACCACTCTTCCTCTAGACCAAGCAACTACAGCCCAATCTGGGTCTTCCAATAAAACCATTGACAATGCTTCCGGTCGCAAGCGAGTTATGATTATTGGTGGAGATGGTTATTGTGGTTGGGCAACAGCCCTTCACTTGTCTAATAAAAATTACGAGGTTGCCATTGTCGACAACCTTGTTCGTCGTTTATTCGACCATCAACTCGGTCTTGATTCCCTAACACCGATTGCGTCTATTCAGAATCGAATAAGGCGTTGGAAGTCCTTAACTGGTAAAGACATTGAACTTCACGTTGGTGATATCTGTGACTTTGAGTTTCTCGCGGAGACCTTCAAGTCATTTGAGCCGGATTCTGTTGTCCACTTTGGAGAACAGCGGTCAGCCCCATACTCTATGATTGACCGGTCAAGAGCGGTATACACTCAGCACAATAATGTAATAGGAACACTCAATGTTCTCTTTGCTATAAAGGAATACAGGGAAGAATGTCACCTAGTTAAGCTTGGGACCATGGGGGAATATGGAACTCCAAATATTGATATTGAAGAAGGTTACATAACTATTACTCATAATGGAAGAACTGATACCTTGCCTTACCCGAAGCAGGCTAGCTCTTTCTATCATTTGAGCAAGGTCCATGATTCACATAATATTGCCTTTACTTGCAAGGCTTGGGGTATTAGAGCTACTGATTTAAATCAAGGCGTGGTTTATGGAGTTAGAACAGACGAGACTGCCATGCATGAAGAATTGTCTAACAGATTCGATTATGACGCTGTTTTTGGAACGGCATTGAATCGGTTTTGTGTTCAAGCTGCTGTTGGTCATCCATTAACTGTCTATGGAAAAGGGGGTCAGGTATAATTCTTTCACTTGAGTTTTCTATTAAGGACTCAGTAGATTTAATATTCAAGCTTGGATTAATAGTTCTCTCCGTTTCCAATAGAGCATTAAATCACTATTCCTTGGTTTTGGATTGTCACGAAATGAAGCACAATGACTCAATAACAAACAGCATTAGTGCTTTCTTTATTTTGTGAAGCAGCAGTTATCCGATACTCTTTAGATGGGTCATCAGGGAACAGTCTCTGTGCTGGGAACCCTTGAAACATTGGCTAAGTTCGTTGTAGGATCAGAATCGTAGTATCATTAATTTGCTGAAAAAAACATTTTTTGCCTTGGTTGGCTTTGATTGTTGGTCCTTTTTTTTTTTTTTTTTTATAAACGAAAATGGTGAAGATTAGACAAATTATACCTTATAGAGGTATCTTTCAACTTTTAGAGGATCAGAAGTTCATACTTCCCAAGTTAAAACATATTTTCCCTTGCTTGCTAGCCTTGATCTGACCTCCATCGCAGTACAAACTATACTTCATGTTTACTCTGTTGATTTCTACAGACAAGAGGATATCTGGATATAAGAGACACGGTCCAATGTGTAGAGTTGGCTATAGCAAACCCGGCCACACCTGGTGAATTTCGAGTCTTCAATCAATTTACAGAGCAGTTTTCAGTAAGAGAACTTGCTGCCCTTGTAACAAAAGCAGGAGAAAAGCTCGGATTAAAAGTAGAAACCACATCAGTACCAAACCCAAGAGTGGAAGCCGAGGAGCATTACTACAATGCAAAGCACACTAAGCTGATAGAGCTAGGCCTGAAGCCCCACCTTCTTTCAGATTCGCTCCTTGATTCTGTCCTCAACTTTGCTGTTCAGTACAAAGACCGCGTGGATACTAAACAGATTATGCCTAGTGTATCATGGAAAAAGGCGGGGGCCAAGCCGCAAACTCTTCGTACTTGATTTTATAAAGAATGATAAAGTATATTGCAGGGAAGAGTGTAGATTCAGAGTTATCAGTGGGTGTATGTTTGCAGTTTAGTCCCTGTAGTCGTATGTCTTGTTCCTTGTAGTCCCGAAAGTAATTTTTAAGAAAGACTGATGGTCTATAATAAAGTCTTTGTTGCAATAAGAGTATGTTACCTGCATTTTATAATGGTTTTTCTACATCTGATATATGAGCCTCTGGCCAGCTATGTTACTTTAATTCCTGAATAAGACGCGTAAGGGATGTAACCCAACTGATCTAAGTTCGAACTCCGATGGAAATGTGATCGGCTAGGAGATTCGAGCTTGAGTTTAAGGTTGGCTTGAAACGCATCAGGAAAACTTAAGCTCGAGATAGCAAGTCATATTTGCCTATTGGGTTAAGATAACCTTGGGCTTGAAATTAATTTAATCAGGTTCGAGCTGAGCTTCGAGCGGGCTCAACTCAGTTACCACAGTAGCACCCTATTGGTAGTTATGGCTGACTCGACACACCAAGATTTGAATAGGAAAAGCCTCGCCTCACATTTACTAATTTGGCACTTCTAACAAGAATGAGCATCTGACGCCAGTTGCTCATTCTTGTTGAACGTCCTGCAAAGGAATTGAGCTTCTTTATCCGCATTAAGCCTTTTAGGAGATTGAAAATTTTGATTATGCTCGACTTATGACAGGCAAGACAGCTTCTTTTGGGAAATTTCCTACGAAAGCAGCCATTGTAATGATTTCGAATGAACCTTGTCGGTGCGGATAATTGAAAAATGTCTTGAAAGGTATGTGCACCTCGGAACATGAGAATCTTCTATGGCTACAACTTCATGAGATGATTATGTCTAATTACATTCAGGGCTGGAAAAACTTGGCCGATATAAGACGTGGTATTGGTGAACTATTTTTGAATTATTTTTACACATAAGTTTCTCTGAATGAGCCTCAAGTAGTGGCTGTTGAATTATTTTTGAACCTTACCGGCAATGTTGGTGTAGAACTATTTAGATGACACGATATGAAATTTACTCAAAAACAAATCGAATAATCATCAATAAAAATTCGCCAAAGTGCAAATAACTTCAGAAACTTATTTTGCTTTATTCCGTAATTTAAAGATAGCATAGTAAACCTCAAATAATCAAATGTAGTAAAAAGCCGATGAAGAGGCTTCAGGGGACAGGGCTATAGAACAAGTCCTTATATTGCTACAGAACTTCCAACTCTCTAACATGTCAGATCTGAAACTGGGGGCCAAAGATACTACAACTTCTTTAATACATGGAAATAACATTATAAGTTATAACCAAATGCAAGCACGTAAAAGGCAAGTCAATGACAAAAAAATTTAAGAACATCTTCCAAATATCGGAATTAAGGCTAAACCTTTGTTTGGATACAGGTTGCTGAGGTAAGAGGCGGAATCAAATTGGGTGGGTTACACGATGGAAACTGAATCCTTCCATTTTCCTCGACCCTAGCTTATATCCAAACAATGGAAATGTTCTTCTCCCCTCAACTCCAACCAGGGCCTAAATATATGCACATTAGATTCAGCAGAATGGCAACCCCGCTTTTGGCAAACACAATCTAAGATCCCACGGGTGCCACCCCTTTGGCCTTGGCTGCAGCTGTGGCCGCAGCTGCCGCTGCTGCTGCCGCAGCTGATGCGGCAGCACTAGGGGTTGCCGGTGGGACAGGGGTTGACTGTTCACCACTCTTAGTAGTAGACATTATTTCCTGCTGCTGATGTGGCTTCTGCTCGGAGTTGACCTGGACAAGTAACTCCTTGATTTGCGCTCCGGTGAGTGTCTCATTCTTCAACAAGGAGGCAGCAAGAGCATGAAGCTCCTTATTATGTGTGACCAGAATAGTTTTAGCATTGTTATATGCCCTTTCAAGTAAAACTCTCACCTCTTGCTCAATAAGAAGCCTAGTCTCGGTGCTCATGCTCCTACCATTGTCATCATAATCATGAGTCACAAAACCGACTTCTTTACTCATCCCATATTTGGTCACCATAGCTCTAGCCAACTTGGTTGCTTGTTGAAGATCAGAAGACGCACCTGAAGTGACCTCACTTTCTCCAAAAATGAGTTCTTCGGCTACCCGGCCTCCCATGCAAACATCAAGTCGGGCAAGCATTTGCTTCCTTGTGATACTTGTTTGATCTGTCTCTGGAAGTTGGGTCACCATCCCGAGAGATAACCCTCGGGGAACTATCGTCGCCTTGTGAACCGGAAGAGCACCATCCGTGTGCATGGCAACGAGGGCATGGCCACCCTCATGGTAGGCTGTCATCTTCCGGTTCTCATCAGAGATCACGGCTGATTTACGCTCACTGCCCATTAGTATTTTGTCCTTGGCATGCTCAAGGTCGCTCATGCTCACTGCCTTGGCTCCATCCATGGCAGCCTTTAGAGCAGCAATGTTGACCAGGTTGGCAAGCTCAGCACCAGAGAATCCTGGTGTTCCTCTTGCAATAATCATAAGATCGACATCATCACCCTTTAGCACCTGTCATGAAGGTATAATCAAAACTCAGCCATCATAAATATAGATAGAACAAGTATATAGCCAGAAAAAAAGAGACTCACTAATTAAGTAATTATGATTTTCTTTATGCAACAAATCAAGATAAAATCAGGTAAACAAAAGAAAAATTCAAACATCTGGGCAGCTTCATACCTTAGTCATATGAGTCTCTAAAATCTGACGACGTCCCTCAACATCTGGGTTGGGAACAGCCACATGCCTATCAAATCTTCCCGGCCTCACCAATGCATGGTCCAATGACTCGGCGAAATTAGTGGCAGCAATCACAATAATCCCTTCATTTTGTTTAAATCCATCAAGCTCAACTAGTAACTGATTTAAGGTCATCTTCATATACTGCTGATCCTTGGGATTACGACTGCCTCCAATTGCATCAATTTCATCGATAAATATAATACAAGGAGACCGTTTTTTAGCGGCTGCAAAGAGATCTCTGACCCTTCTTGCTCCAACTCCAACAAACATCTCCTCGAACTCACTTCCACTACAAGAGAAAAAAGGAACCCCCGCTTCTCCAGCAATAGCTCTGGCTAACATAGTTTTCCCAGTACCAGGCGGACCAACAAGCAGAACACCTTTGGGAAGTTTTCCTCCCAAACGAGTAAACCGCTGCACAGGAAGACAGTGTTAACCAGAAAAAAATTAAATCCAAATTTCACCAAAATATTTGCAAAGCTGACCATTAAAAACAACAGTTGTTTTGGGATGACAGAGAAACCTGAAAGATACTATGGTAGTCATGCCTCAGGTAATCAGGTGCATATATTAAAGGCTCACTTGTTTTATGGTTTATTTTTTGCGAAGGTAATGAAGTTCAGACCAAAGGAGAAAGGAAGAAAAATGATGGTAATGAAGGGAAGAAAAAGGGTAGCAGGGGGGATGAAGGGGTGGAAGAGGAACTAAAGCTCCCATAACGGTAGGGGGTGAAAGTTGTAGTTTTTAGCCTATCTTCACCTCCTTCCCATACTCCACCACTACTGTCTACAACTTTACTCCATTATCCTCAATACATGAAAGGCAGACATAGCATGTAACTGTTGAAGACCCTTGAAGGTAGCCAAATGAACACCCATTCAAGATTCACTTTGATATCAATCCATTCAATCACTTTGTCACAATTTTGCGACCCCCACTTCCGAAATGCAAAACTAAAAACATTGTCATTCCTCCTATATGCGCACAGTGACTCGTGATTTTGTGTCAGCTAACGAATACAGGCAACGATTATAGAGTTTACGCATTGAGTCACAGCTTATGGTAATATAGACCAACGACATCCTTCTAGAATACTTTTGTCAGAAGGTTTTTTTTATAAGCGTCAATCACACATATTAATCATCATTCAAGGATCCAGCAAAACACAAAATTAGGAGAATTTTATCCTAGATTAAACCAGCGGCATGACAATTAAAAAAGTCCAAGAGCAAGCTTTACTTCCCTTCATGTTCACAGAATTAAACGATACCCCTCTCTTCAAATCCAACCACCCAACAGATTCAAAACCCAATCAACCCATCGCACGAATAAATAATTAAGAGGTTGGTCTGTGGGTTAATAATTTAAAACCCCTCATTAAATACAAATATGTCAATGTTAAGGATTTAAAACAAGACACAAGTCAAGGTTCAAGAAAATATCGCAAGATAGATCAAGGTGATGGCAAAATGATATCAAAAACCTTGGGATCTCGTAGATAATGAACGATTTCTTCTAGCTCAGCTTTTGCTTCATCAACACCTTTTACATCGCTGAATTTTGTACTGGTCTCCAAGGCGGGTTGTACTTCTTCATTGAGACCGAGTCCTAAATGATAATATATAAAATAATGTGTTAAAACCAACAAAAATAAATAAAAAAATGACAGCCACCATCACCCTATCAAAGTGAAAGAAAGGGGATAAAAGAAGAAAGTTTGTATACACTTTGAGACCCTTGACAGTTGACACATCATTAAGTAGCATATTATACCTTTACTAATTCCTCTATCTTCAATTAGTGCGCCCACTCCTGAAATCACGAGGAAGGCCACGGCAATGCTACGGAATGTACGCCACAACTGTTCTTTGAAGTGACCTCCTTCAGCAGCCACCATATGAATTGGAGCACTTGAAGTTCCAAGAACTCCATCTTTTGTAGCCTTTCCCACATTACGAAAGGCGGATAGTCCAGATACGCTCTCTTCCTCAACCAATGTATTTCCAGTTGAAGCAATACCTGCAGAAGTTCATCAGTCCGATTGAATAAAAACAAGGAAAAGCAGAATGAAAAGGTGAAAGGTGATGACAATCTGAAAATAGAAGTTGACCATGAACACCAGCGAACGAGACCCAAATAATAAGAGCTCCAATAGAAGATCAAAATGGTCAACTAGTAGAAATAACCCAGCACTCCCTAATTCAAAAACAAATATAAAAATGACCAACTAGCAAAGGAGAATGGCATATTTGCATGAACTGAGCAGCTAGAAGTCTGGTGTTAGAATGAACTTATCAGATAGATGCTCAGGTCTTACTTTTAAAATACGTGAGGCACACTGCAGCAATGAGGGCCTGCGGCCATGAGGGGCACGGTGCACAGCTTAAGAATATAAGGCATATAAATAAATTTTTGCCAACAAAATTGTATTTTCACAATAAAATTTTGGGATGTACCCTTTTTATAAAAATTTATTGAAAATTAACATGTAATCAATAAAACATAAGTATAATGGGATAAAGAGAAGGAGATCCTTCTAGAACAAACCTCGTTGCAAAGTTCTTAACAGCTCACTTTCATCCAGTCTATCAAGCTTGACCAAAGCTTTAACATATTCAGCAACAGCAGAAGGGCTGTTGTGCAAAGCAGATTGACTTTCAAAAGCTCTAATGACAGATTCTGGATCACCTCGACGATACACATCCCTACGATAAGCACTTTCACCCATTCCGTCAGCATCACGTACTCGACGACTGCTCAGATAGCTTGACTGAAATCTCTTCTGAGATCCAGCAAGCCGACTTTCTGCAATCAAATAAAACAAAAATGGCAATTAATTCTTGATGATATAAAGTTCCTCAATATGAAAGCATATGGAAATAAAAAGGAAAAAAAAAACCTACATGGAACACAAAAATCTAAATGTTTTTATGAAAATGAAAGCACGTTTGGGTATGTGAATAGTGAGACAAGGAAATCAAAATTGAGCAGCTAAATAACATCAGAACCGCAATCACCTACATAGCAACCAGATTACTCGAGTACAAACACATCACTAACCACAAAATGATGAAATCAAATTCATAATTTCGTGAGGGAGAAGTATAAACGTATCAATATCTATACCCAAAGTATTTGCGTCTTCACATCCTGTTCAGTTATTTTTCTGTTATAATTGTCAAAAAGAAACATTCTTTTTGGGACTGAGGATTTGATGTTGCTAAACACCACCCACCAACTTGAGTACAAAAAAAATCCGTAAAAGCAAAGAATTTTAAAGCTGTATCAGCTAACAGCAGGAATATAAAGTGACAACGAAAACAAAAACAAAATTATACCTCCAGCATTCGGTAACTGTCGGAAAGTGTTACACAGCCTAGCAGACAAAATTCGAGCAAGTTCATGCTCCCGTTTCGCAACCTAAACAAAAAAAGGAGATTAGTGTGAAGTAACCAACAAAATAACATAGTTCAGCAGACCGCAATCCAAAGTATATCTCGCAAGCTCAAATTATCTTTGAAAAACACATTTCATATGGCAAAAAGGTTCAATCTTTATCAAAATCACACCATTTTATCAAACAAATCCAACTTTTTACACACTATATGACTGAATCTAATGATACAAATTTCATAAAAACCCTAAGCTGAATATCTTACACACAATGCGAATCCAATTCAATTAGGGTTTCACAAATTTCATAAATACCCATGCAAACAAACCTAATCAAAAATCAGAAACCCAAAAGGGGGATAATCCCCAAAACTCAGAAAATCAATAAAATTAGGGTTTCACAAGGGTAATAGTGACTAATTAAACAAAATAAAGAATACCCAGATACAGAAATCGAAAAAAGATTAAAACTTTGATGAAATTATTGCATGAAATTAAAATTAAAAACATGGGTTAGATTCACAAACCTGCCGAAGAAGTTGTCTCCAAGCCATTAAATTAAAATACAAATTTTCTCTCTCTTTTGTAAATATATCTATGAATATGCAGGAAATCAATTAAGAATGATCTAACCGTCACACAAAATTGGAACTCTTTTTTATCTCTCTTCAGAAACGCCCCATATGTTTCGCACCAAAAAGATCAAATCTTGTTTCTGGTCCAAAACTCCCCAGTATGTTGGTGGAGAAGGAAATATGGGATGAAGTAGAAGGGCTAAAGAGGTTGTTCAATTTTCGGGTTTGGTTTGGGGTAACAAAGAAACACACTTTGTGGGCTGAGTTTAGTTTTCTTGATTGTTTGTTTTTTTTCAAGGTTTGGAAAATAGATTAAATCCTTTTATATGTTTAAATAAGAGAATTTATTTTCGCAGTATATTTTTACCGGCAATTGTTTTCCGTTTGAAATAAGACGGGACAAAATATTGCCATTTTTTAATAAAATGTAACCATTTAGTGACAAAATGTTAATAACTAGAGTTA
>JAYMSF010001917.1:0-11100 GCA_036897335.1 Silene vulgaris
TCAGCTACCTTTTCAGTTACCTTTTCAGGTTTCAGTTACCTTTTCAGTTTTCAGCTACCTTTTCAGGTTTCAGCTACATTTTCAGTTAATTTTGCCAAACGGAGCCTAATGCATCATTTACGCTAATCGTAAATGTCATTTATATTCAAATATAACTTAAATATGACTTAAATCTAAAATTGTATAATAAAAAGTAAAAAGCGTTTATTACTTTATTTTAAAATTTTATTTCTAAAGATAACTAAGTTTTAAAAGGAAATAATTAATTAACATAAAAATTATCTAAATTGTTACGAACTTTTTCTACTATAACAACTTTAAAATAGCATACCCGTGCAATTTGCACGGGCATAAAACTAGTATACAAGGAATTCAAAGCCCAATGTGAATATCAAATTGTATACGGAGTTTTAATTTGGCCAGTTTTCCAACAATAAGTTGGGAGTTTTCCTGGTCTCGAATCTTAACGAGACTAATTAATACTACGGAAACAGTTTAATTCTTATTTATGATTATGATATTCATTTTCTTAAAACAAATCTCGTCAACAATGGCACTCAAAACTCCAAAATTGACAGGCAAATCGAGATATATACATCATACATAAGTAAAAATCATTCATAATGGTCTAATGGACCCTCCAGTTCTTTTTAAAAATGGGGAGGATTCTATTTGAATCTTTTTTAATGCATGAAAATTTTAAAAATACAAGGCAAGAGTCAAAATGATAGCCAACAGCCGGACATGAACAAAACGGAAAATTACACGAGAAAGTTGTCGATCATATGATATATCACATCTTCACCATCTGAGTTCAGCCAGTAGCTCTTCACCTATATTCATGTAAAATGATCGAACGATTACCATACATTCTTAAAAATGGTAACTTTGCGAAGTAGGCACATGAATGCATATCTGCTTTTTAAGAACTTGCATAATTTCATTATGAGTTTTTTGCTAGTCTCGCAAAAAATATTTTGCGAGTCTCACTAAGAATTTTCATGGGTCTGCTCTACTTATCCGCAAATTAATTATCTATCAAACATTCAATTCAACCCTGTTATTTCTATTTTAAGAACCCTTGAGTTTTATATGCCTGACAACTTCTATTCCCGAGATCGTTTCTCTTGGGGGACTAACTATAAACAAGCCATATTTTATTTTATTTTGGTGAAAATAAACAAGCCATAATGAAGATAGAATAACCAGAGCAACTAATCCTAATCATTTATTTTGTAACATTGGAGGAACAACACGGTCACAGTTTTCTCTTTTCATTGTCGAGTAGACTCGAATTCCTGGAATTCCTGACTATAGCAATAACTTTAAAAAACGAATTTAAAAACTAGAATATACATCAATACAAGATTATGAGGTATCATATTGTAAGAGAAATGCAGAAGAGCCAAAGAGTACGAATAACTTGCCTGAATGGTATTATGAGCAATGTAGCGCTGTCTACTTTTGTGGAAGCTTACATCAACACGCTCCCAAGATACTTGGTTAAGACCTCTAATCATCTCCTCTACACAATGGAGCACACAAAATTTTTGTTCAGCTAAATTCTCACTCCGCCCTAATCATAAGTTTACCTTTTATTAAAATACTCCTCACAGAGAATAAAAAAGGTAAACAAACGATTGGGGCAGGGAGAGTACTGGAGTAAAAGTGAAGGGGAGGGAAGGGTCTGTCGAAATCCCACGCAACTTAGCATACCATTAAAGAATAATCATCATCATCACTACTTTCATAGTCACCATACCTAAGAAAATCTCACTCCGCGAGGGTCATAGATTCATATGTAACAGAGGTAGAGAGGTTGTACTCAACTGATCCGTAGACAAAAATGGGACAGCCTTCTAATATCTCGTGTAAAAAGGTAGAGGGCCCCACGAGCATGGTGACATATTGTATCGCCCGAGATGTATCGGTATTGGAGGCAGCCGATATGAGATATCCCGAGTTGTATCGGGTAAATTAAAAAAAGGAAAATATCGGCGAACGATCGATTTATAACGTGTATCGGCCGATTCAGCCCGATACAGCTCGCGACGAAACTTAGATGAATGAGATGAAAAGGCTATAACTTGTACCGGCTGCCAAACTTTTTATAATGAAAAGCTCTTAAAAATCGTATAATAGTGGTTAAATTAATTATTCTAAATAGAATGAATCTTAACTTTATACTCCCTCCGTCTCAATCATTTGTTTACCTTTGATTAAAATACTACTCACAACGAATATAAAAGGTAAACAAATGACTAGACAAAGGGAGTATGAAATAGCAAATTGATGATAAACTATCTACAAAAGCTTATAAAATAAATATCACTGTGATGATTGTGACTCAGAGCGCGACGACCCCTCGATTCCGTGACACCGTTACCGCGACCGATACAGCAATTTTAACTATGCCCATGAGTCATTTTTATTTAGACCCTTGTACTCCAAAAAAAAGAGATGAATATCTCAAAAAAAATAGTAGAAATCTATATTGTCAACAGTGATAATGCGCTTCTAGATGAAAATTTTAAAATGGAATTCATCAAAAATTTACTGACCCCCATAGTACAGCAACCTATTAAGAGATCCACTAATGCGATCATAATGTCAATAAAGCATAAACAATAAACAAGTATCAGATAGAAAAGAAAAAAAGGGCAAACCTTCAAAGTCTTCTATTTGATTTTCATCATCTGAAGCTGTTTTACGTAGAGCATCTTCCTTAGCGTCGTACTCCGTGTAAACAACATGAGGGTACTTGTCACCTTGTGCAAGTAAATTGGCCTGAAACAGAAGACAGCAACACATTTTTTATTTTTTTTACTTCTGTGTATCTCCGGAAAAGAAAACATGGACGACTAGCAATATAATAAGAATAAAGACATAATAACCTTGGGTAATTCGTGCCTCCGGCGGATAGAAGATGTGCTCCACCCAACAACTTCTTAACAATCAGTCAAGAATCAACAAGTGCAATTACAACCTTAAGTCCTAGAGTCACATTGATTTACAATACCACTAGCACAGTGTCTCCATAGCTATTGGCGGGAGAGAATAGAGATTTAGATTACGCAGCCTTACCCAGGTATTACCAATATTAAGAGATTGTTTCCAGATGATCTATAATGAAAAGTAAGTCAAGAATTGCATCCACTAATTGCTAAATTAGTACTTAATAACTAAAAGAAGCGACCGTCAATTAAGATAACCATTTGCATGAACATTTGCATGCCAGTACTTAATAACTAAAAGAAGCGACCGTCAATTAAGATAACCATTTGCATGAACATTTGCATGCCAGCAACAAATAAGAATTATTATAGGATACGATCATAGTCTGCATTTGCATAAGCAACACGTCGCTTGAAACAGCGTAAAGCAGATCTGCAAAAGTTCAAACACAGTATAAGATTCGTTAATGCAAAAGAACAGATTTCCATATTGTTGTGGAAAGGACAAATAAGATAAGAGTATACTGACATAAATTTTAATTCATATGAATCAGAAACCATTCTGACAAGAAGAGGAGGCCTGCCCTCGTTTTCATCAGTTAAAAAAAGATGCTTCCCAGATCTTCCGGCAACCAAGTGTGCTGTTTGCGAAGCTTGCCTCTCCAAGAAAGGAACGCCACAAAGGAAAGGGAGCTGTAAATAGAACAGGCAGATGATGAGAGGTAAACGGGCTTGATGTAAAATTCTAAAGTCTATGGAAAAGTAGCAAAACGAAACTATCAGAATATGAATCATGATGAAATTCCAGTAAGCTAAAACATTCTTTCAACCTCTGATGCCCAGGCAGAGATCCATAATACCGATGATAGAACCCATAAACTGACTTGGGAAATAGAAAAAATAATAAACTTTCCAAAATATAATAAATGATCCATGCCGGAGTTTCGAGTATCAGATAGAGGCATGTGAATCAAGTGATGTACTCCCTCCGTCCCGGTCATTTGTTTACCTTCGCTTTTGGAAAAAAGACCGAGGAAAGAAAAGAAGGAACATTTGTAGTTATTGCTATTGAATTATAAGTGGAACAGGATGAATGTGTATGGTCAAATCAGCCATCAAAAGCATTCCCCAAACTAGAAAGGTAAATAAAATGTCCGAGACACCCCAAAGTGGAATAGGTAAAAAAATGCCCGGGACGGAGGGAGTAGCGTTTAGTTATTCCAATTATCGGTTTGTGTGTAATCACTGATTCACCAAGTCGTGAAGCAAGCTTATTTCGCACTGTATGATAATAGAAGCCCTTCACAGCAATATTTTTGAAGAGAGATTTTTCATTCTCAAAAGTGCTTCAATTACATCTAAAAACTAAACAGGGGTATACTATGATAAGGTAGACCTGACATGACCCTAAAGATAGATCACCAAAAGATCAGGATATGCCTATTTCATCTAAATGACCAGAGAAGACTCTTTCAAACGAGAAAATATTTAAATGTATCCGGAAAGCTTTTGAAGATGCCGCATCATGAGAAAGCTTTAAGAATTTCGAAGAGAAAGACTAAAATTAGAATAAAGCAAATTTAAGAATAAAGACAAATCAGGTGCAGGCGTGCAGCTAATAATATTCACCTGTTTGTGCCCTCGTGAACCTAGATGTGGAGTTGCGACAGTAATGAAGTTCATGGGCTCCAATCCAGCAATTCTACCTTCGCAACCTCCGTGATCCCTTCCCCCAATAGAACTTAAATTCTCTTCTCCAAACCCATTACTCTTGGCAATCGAAGGATATGGTTTTTCCAAAGGTTTATAAAGCCTTCCAATAGCATATCTGGCTACCAGTCCACCTAAGGAGTGAGCGATGAATGATATCTTCTCCAACCCAGGCCTACCGCTGACAACAGTCAATACCTGCAGTAGGTGTGGACGCCATCAGAGGGCCTGTAAGGAGTACCATTTATCAAAAAATCTCATTCTATTCACCATACCCTAATACAGATAAGTGAAGTAAGAACGATAAAACAACTATTTACCCAAATACCTCATCTGCAAGCCTCTCACCCATCAAGTCAACGCCATCAAAGGTCAATTTAGCTGTGTTGCATCGACTTCCTGCAGCAAGGCAGTTAATTTGTTTAAACAGCCTATCAGGATATGAGTAAATAGTGATCCAATTAATCAGGCAATTCCGAAGAGAATCATGAACCAAGAATATCAAACCAGGCATGTTCGAAAGTACGAAAAAGTGTAAGTAATCAGCCGGAAAATAAACTGACCTACACGCTTCTTTTTTAATATAAAGAAAGACACCTTAACCTTTACTTTGAAAATCAGAAAAAATACATGATTCACAAGGATATTTCCATTAAAAACAAACAAAATAATGGTAGCTTTTTATAAAGGAAGAATTAGCTAGTTCGAATCAGTCGTCTTACGAATCTGGTAACCATGATCTGAGGCACTAACACTTTGCTTGGATGGTGGAATTTAAAGAGAAAGGGAGGGGAACAATTTCCGTTGTTCAGTTAGCAAGCTGAGTTGGAGAGATATGTAGGGTGATGGGAAGATACAAATCCATTTTCCCTCCTACTAGCCAAATGAAAATCCTCCAACATAAAGTAAAGTATACCATGTATCGTTTTTGTTATTCATAAAGTATACCCTGTAATCCTGTATTGTTTTAGTCATTGATCAAATAAGGGAAACCAGTGAATGTTTGGTGGCCTCATATGGAAGCTTGTGCACCAAACAATATACCCTTCTTGTAAATGAGAACATCGGGCAGTGATTGAGTAGTACTGGACCCATACAAAAACCATCGAAACGACTACCTTTCCAACAAAAATTGAATAAAAGTGGAGAATAAATGGGATATACTCACGATGTACCATGACTTTGTCAGGAAACTGCTTGACGAACTGATCAGAAGCAAATTTCCAATCTGAAGAACTGAATTCAGCAAATGAAACAGGACTACAAGTCAGTGTTATTAATTTCCAGTTTTGAAGAGCTGATAACATCAAGGGAAGTGCCACTACAAGTCAGTGTTATTTGGCTTCTCATAGAAGTGCTAGGACATATATGGGTATTTTATTACGCCAGAGAGGCGGTAATGCATTCCCTCATATGGAGGTAATTGTTCCTCGCCCCACCTCTTACTACCTTCCACCACCACCACCACCACTTAGTCACTTACCACGATTTTCCTCTAATTCAAAGATAGAGCAAAAATGATGACAATTTTATTCAACTTAGCAAACAACCATAAACAACAACGAAAGCCTTAAATCCCAAATTGATTTGCATTGGCTAACGATTTGATGCTACCTAGATCAATATTTAAAATTCTAGTCATCAACACAATTTCCATTTGGGTCATTCAGGAACAAGATCTCCGTGTTGTTAACACATGAGCAAACTCGCTTACATACGACCCTTTACCCCACTATTTGCTGCATCCCCCTCGCGGCAATAAGGTAGTGTTTTAATGCAAACTCTATCTTCAATAACAAAATCCCAAAATAACTAAAAGCCAGCAAGAACATTCCCATAGCACTCAAAATTCTGACAACAACATTGTCATGTTTCATGATCCAGTTAAAACCGACTATAACCAACACAACCACCAACATTACCGTCCTATAGTGCCTCAATGGCTCCCGAAAATCGCGAGGTAAGGGGGTCAAATGAAAAACACAAAGAGACGGTTTCCGAATGACACAAAATGAAAACAACTGCTATACAGAAACAAAGTAACTAATTAAAAAGAGATTAAAAAGAAAAGGACCTTCCAATGAGACCATTAACCATGATAACAAGATGATGAGGGTTGAGCTTAGCTTGAGCCATGGCAGAATCCATAACATCTTGACCACCAGCTACATTATCAGTAGTCTCCACCTTTTTACCAAGCTCTTGTTGCTTCTCTTTCCAATTCCCAAAACACCCAATTCCCATTTTTACTCTCCTAAACAACTCCATCAACCCACTATTACTATTATCTTTGTATTCAAGCACTAATCTTTGCCCCTTATTGTTGCAAGAACAGTGCTTTTGTGCCAGAAATTGAAGTGGGTTTTTCTGGGTATTAACAAAGATAATGGAATTTGAGGGATTGAATTGGATAAGGGGAGAATTTGGAAGGATGATCATGAGAATTTAGAGGGTGGAGTTGAAAAGGGTTCATATAATTTTATTTACAAATAATTTAGAGGAGTTGTCTAATGATGTCTACTGGTGAAGTGTATCTTAGGCAATGATTTGCAGGTTGATTATTGATGATTACTTCCAATGTTGGAAATGGTAAAGCAATTCGGCAGAAAGCGTGGGTTTTTGGTGAGATGTGGATAATGTGTGATGCCGACTTTATAAATTTTAGAGCCGGCAAGTCTGATCCGACTAGATAAAAAACAACAAACTTTTTTCACATACGAATTTTACTCTTTCACATACATTTTTTTCATTAAATTTCCATATGTTACCCTTTTCCTAAACCTGGACAAATTGACATTAAATTCTATACCTACCTTTTTTTTTCCCCAAAATCGAATCTAATCGTTCTAAAAACTTGGATAATAGACTATAATTCTTCAATTAATGAAACAATTTTATTGTAAATCAATTATTAATATATTTTGTTAAAATTATTAGGGTTCTTGATTGATAATTAGTGAATTTTTGTTTATCGGTTTAAGAATCAAGGCAGGGTGGTTTGGGTGGTGGATGGTGCTTCTGGGTTGGGTGAACGGTGGTTACATGGGTGGTTCGTGGTGGTTAGGGGTGGTGCGTGCATGGGTGGCTGACGGTGGCGGTTGGGTTGATTTTTAAGATTCTTACCTGTTTTGGCTAGGGACGGTGCTCGGAGCAGGGATAGATGTTTGTTCGGGTGGTTGACAGTGCTTGGAGCAGCGGGAAACGGGAGGCGAAAGTGTGGGAGGTATGGTGGTCGGAGCAGGGGGGAGTGCGGGAGAGGGGGTAGTGGCACAGGGGGAGAGGGAGTGTAGGAGGGGGGCGAGTGTAGGGGGAGGATCGTGTGGTTGTCTGGGCATGGTGGCTGGCGACGGTGGTCGGCTGTTGGTGGTCAGTGGTGGTGGAGGAGGCTGGGACATTTTTGTTTATTTTTAAAAGATTTTTTCATTTCCCTAGAAAACAAGCATATTTAGGTTGTTCTGATTTTATTAGTTTGGTTGTTGATCGGAGTGAGGTTCGTCGGTGACTCGATTGGCCGGACTTGGTGAATGTAGGTGGTAAACAGAGTAGGAGGTGGGCTGGTGTTAATGACTTGGTGGTGTAGGGAGATGAGGAAAGGGAGAAAAAATTCAATTGGGTTAGGAAATGAAAAAAATGACGAGGGCAATATTGGAAAATTCGTATGTGAAAGAGTAAAATCCGTATGTGAAAAAGTACGTCCCAACAAAAAAACAAAATACAAAAAATATTACAGCAACTCTCCTATAGGACCGTCATATAGTATAGGACGGGCCCAATAGGAAATGTTAGCCCAAAAATCACAATTATGTATAAACTAATCCATAGAATACAAACCGTAGAATAAAAAAAGAGTATAACTTGATGGTAGATCGTTGAAATACACAAAACAGTTTTTTTTTTCAGCAGAAAACGAGGGAGACAGATTGGGAATCAGTTTTCCCCCGAAATTTGTGATTTTCATCACACCATTGCATCAAACGACCAATTCAATACTCAAATTTGTAGATCAGAAACTTATAAAAGGAAAAGAAATCTTATTCTAAGATCAACAAAGTGGTGAAAAACAAAGTTGATTAATCAATCGCAATGGAGAGTGATGAACGGAATGTTGGGGTCGATTCTGAAGACGAAGGTAACAATCATCCTTGAGATTCATGTTTTTGGTTGATGTTTGGGAAGCAGTAAACTGAAAAACCCTGTTTTTTGTTAGAAACTCGACATTTTATTTAGTTTCCTAATTGTAGGGTGAATCGAGCACCATTAAAATTATGAAACTGTGTTTTTGTTTACTGTAATTTCTTCTTGTTAAATCTATGGTACTTTGTTGTATACTGGGAAAACTACCCAATTGGTGTAATTCGTTAAAAGAATTATATGAATTTTACGCCAAATTTTATTGTAAAGACTCCGACTTTTACTCTAGAAACTTAATGTCCTTAGATTGATTTCGTAACATAGCTAATTAACTGAAAGTGATAAGATTAAAACTGATGTTTTTATGGCGAAAACTAATGTACATAAATTTATAGGACCGTCCTTTAGTTGTAGGGTGAAATGAGCACCATTAAAATTAAGAACTTGTGTTTTTGTTTACTGCAATTTGTTCTTGTTAGATCTTTGATACTTTGTTATTTACTGTGAAAACTAACCAATTTGTAAAACTCATTTAAAGAATTATATGAACTGTACAGTAATTTTTATTGTAAAGACTCCAACTTTTACTTTAGAAACTTAATGTCCTTGATCGTGTAACATATTTAATTAACTGAAAGTGGTAAAATTAAAACTGATGTTTTTATGGTGATTACTAATGTAAACAAATTTACATTGAAAACTTGTACTTTTAGTTTAATTTCTCGGTTTTTGAAGTTTTCTTGTAAATTTGACACGTTGTAGCTAATACAGTTAAGTAATTGGTAGCGTATAGTTAATAACCGATATTTTAATGTTCATAACTAATGTAAATAAATAAACTGACATCTAATTCCTATACTTTGAAAACCTACACTTGAATGTTTAAAACTTGATTACTATAAATTGACATCAATTTAAATAGGCCAGTTTTAAGGTTAAATTAACGTTTTTTCAATCTCAACAAAATGTTTCATAATCTTAATTATATGGTGAATGCATGACCATTAAAGTTGAGAACATTGCCTGAATGTTTGAATATTTTTAAAAATTTTATTACTATTAAGCTAGTGTAATTGTTAGATTTATGTACAAAACTTATGGGTTTTGCGTTTTATACTTAAAAGTAGTTTAAGGCATATGGTATCAAATTTACTTAACTTGCATATGGTATCAAAGCTAGTGCAATTTGTTCTTGTTAGATCTTTGATACTTTGTTATTTACTGTGAAAACTCACCAATTTGGAAAACTCATTTAAAGAATTATATGAACTGCACAGTAATTTTTATTGTAAAGACTCCAACTTTTACTTTAAAAACTTAATGTCCTTAGATTGATCATGTAACATATTTAATTAACTGAAAGTGATAAGATTAAAACTGACGTTTTTATGGTGATAACTAATGTAAATAAATTTACATTGAAATCTTGTACTTTTAGTTTCATTTTCTCGGTTTTTGAAGTTTTTGTAAAATTTGACATGTTGTAGGTCATATAGTTTAAGAACCTTTAATTATATGCATAAAACTAGGCTTATCAATATTATTGATAGAATTGTAACTTTTACTTTTGAAACATCATGTTATTATAATGGTCTTGTAACATAGATAAGTAATTGGTACAGTACTTTGAGAACCTACACTTGAATGGCTAAAACCTGACCTAGTAGTTTTTTTCTTAACTTGCTATATGTCGGCTAACATAGGTTAAAATAGTCCAGTTTTGACCCAAAACTGACGTTTTAACAATCTGTAGTCTAAGTCACTCAACATGTTTTCATAATCTTAACTATATGGTGATTCCATAACAATTAAGGTTGAGAACATTACCATAATTTTTGACTAGTTTATAAATTTTGATTACTATAAAGCAAGTGTAATTGATAGTTTTATGTACAAAACTTATGGGTTTGTGTTTAATACTTAGAAATAGTTTACGGGATAAGGTATCAAATTTACTCTGCGAACCTATAGTTGAACATTAAAAACAATGAGGTTGTGGTTTTATTCTAAATATCATAATTGACGGCTATCAAAGGTCAGCATTGCCTAATTTTATCTACAAAACTGCCATTTTAAAGTTATGAATTCTGTGTCGATTTCAATTGCAATATTGTTTAGCCTAATATTGAAGTCCGAGATCTGAGCTAGATAACTTGCGTTTGATTCAAAATTGTAATTTTTAAGTTATATGGAAATAAACAAAAATTAGGTATAAAACTTGTTATTATAATGATATTAAAGTTTATTTTAACGAATACCGACACCATTATAAATGGTTATTTATACTTATAAACCTGACTATGTA
>JAYMSF010001918.1:0-11100 GCA_036897335.1 Silene vulgaris
GGTGAGAGGAGAGAGGGATGAATAAAATATGTATAAAAGTTACCAAAAAAGGAAAGGGGACAATTACTTGAATAATCGATTTATGGAAAAAGGGACAATTATAGTGAATAGAAGGGAGTAACAGCCATCAAGTTTTTCTTTAATCAGGACACATCTGGGTCCTAATCATTTGTTTAACTTTGAATTAAATACTCGCTACAATGATTATTTAAAGGGAAAGGATAAATAATTATTGTAATCGATTGGAACGGAGGTGTTATACGGTAAACCATGCTTCAGAATGGATCGATTTTTACAACTCAACTTAATCAATAATACATAAATTTCGATGCGTCCATGTTTTTTTCTCAGGTATGTTATTAATCTAGACTACTTCAGTACACCACATCACATTCGAACGTGGACTCCCCACCGGCAACATCCTACAAGTCTACAACTACCTTGTCCACCCACTTTCACCCTGCCGGCCGTCATCTCGTCGGCCTAACCCCGTGGATTCCTCGTGGTAACAGTTGGTGCTTGGACTTATAATGTCGATATATAAAGCATGCATGTGGATATACAATTGATCCATAACTTCATTGAAAAACTTTTTATTCTACTTTTGAGTATAGTCCTTTATCTCCTTATAAGATTTGTATACCTTGGATTCAAGATATACAGGATTTTAAGAGCGTACGTCAAAATATGTAGAGGAAAATGCAAGTTGATAAGTATGTGGGATCGTAAAGCATATTGTAACTTGATGATTTTTGTTCGTCTGAAAAATTGAGTTGTTTGAGTGAAAACGAACAAGCTAACAATTTATCGACTCATGACAAATAAGTGAACGAGTTACTGAGTTGTGGCAATGAAACGCAACTCAACTATTTGGCGAAACTTGTGTGAGAAATCATTATACCTATGTTGATGTTGGTGAAGGGAAGGCAAGTTAAATGTTATGGTTTCTTCGTCTTTTGGTTCATTTATATTCTAGATCGGCTTAAAAAGTTCCGGTCTGTCAACTATATATGCAAACGTTAGAAGATTTGTTGATAGTAGAAAATGATTAGGAATTCTATAAAGATACGTGATTCTTAATCTTACATCATTATGAATAACAAATTTACATCCTATCATTATTTACTTCATTGTTAACTTAACTCCTTGTGGTAGCTTCGTCTGGAGCATTGCTAGTCGTTCTCGCTTATCGTTATCATTCAGCGGGATGAAGTCAACAATGACCTCTTCAAGCATACTAGCATTCTCAAGCACAAAGAATGCAAGCTCAAGGTCGACCGGTTTTCCCCTGTAGCCAACAAGCTCCAACGTTTTCAAGCATTTCAGGGGAAAGACAGCGCCATAGCCAGCCCAATTGCATACTTCCCGACTGTGTCCCTCTTCGCTGCTAAAATCCTCCAACTACAAAAATGATCAATGAATATCAACAAGAGCTTACCAAACAATCATACAAGTTTAAACAGGTATTACTTCTATAGTACAAACGGGTAACTAAAAATAATTGGTAGGTATATCGGTCCATAACACTAATTACAGACCAATTTTTTGAACTTGAAACTGACTGGTAAATGTAATTAGTCAGTGGGTAATTTTCTGACTGCATAAAACTTACAGAGCATGTTCAGTCGGTAAATGACTCGTTTTTGGCAGTGCAAGACAATGAGAAGTGAGAGCAAAAAGAGGGGGTTCATACCTTTAATGTCAGCTTCTGCAGACTAGGAGATGCCGCGATCACGGAAATACATCTATAGAGGCTTGAGGGAGCCATTGCATATGAAACTTCGAATTCTAGATGTTGAAGTTTTGGCATAGCCACACCATTCACCAATTTCCGCTGATAATAAGAAGACGATAAATATTAGTTAGAGCATGCATGTTTATTCAAACAAGAGAGTTGTTCTTGCTTAATACCGTCTTAATATAAAACAACCTCCCTTTATTTCCACCACTTTAATCGTTTTGGTATAAAGGGAGTCACAAGGGCGATTCTGATGCAGACGAGATTTGAACCCAAGTCATTAGTACCACATTTCATAACTTAACCAACTAAGCTAGCTTAGATGACATCTGCACCACTTTAATCGGTTGTGAGAGCCGTCTTAAGCTAAGACAGTATTAAACAAGAAATGAGGCAAAGAAGAAGCACAAACCATTAAAGGCAGACATAGGTCAAGGCTTATTTTCAGATATACCAATTGGGACAAAATCTCTAAAAGATAGTTCAATGCATCGGGCAATATCTCTCCCCAGCCAATTGACATCTTAACGAGCGAGGGAGCATCCACAATGTGTACCTCAACCCGAATACGCTAAATAGTGTAAAGGAATGAAGCTTTCGGGCTGACATATCGATTTTTTGTAGTTTGGGGCAGTAATAGACCTCTAGCTGTTTTACAGCTAATGTACCGGTTACTCTAGTTAAATAACTCGATCCTTCAATGCACAACATCTCTAGGAGTGGGCAAGAATGAGGGAGGTAATCGATGAATTTATCGGTGACATTGACATGCCTAAGACTAAGAGACGTTAGACAAGACTTAAAGCCGATCAACTTAGGTGGCAGAGAAAGAGGATTGCCGCAGATAGGCTTGCCGTCGCTGCGTGCTAAACGCATTCCTCTAAAAATTGTTGAAAAGTTGAGCTCAAGCCTTTTAACCTGTTTACCTAGTGCCACAGCCACCCACTTATTTACAGAAGATTGCGAACTTCGCTCTAAATCAAACGTGATTCGGAGTTCATCGATAGTTGTCCCCAAATGCTTTTCGAGAACACGATCAACCCTCCTTACAAAGCAAGCTCTGTCTTCAAAAATAGCATCCCAACTATCCCAAATCTTTTCCTTCGCTTTGCAATCTTCGAAGATTAACACCGGAAAATATCGCCATACGACTTCACATTGGCGGGAAACAAGACTAAATCTTGCAGCTTGGTTCATGGTAAAAGAAGAGATTATTGATACCAAAATTTCTTCAGGCAGCTTACTGAAAAGATCATCATTCTCTTCACCTATGCGACAAGCACGAGCCTTGTTGCATGATTTAAGCGAAGGCCTCGATTTTGTCACCATAACTTTTTAACTCGCTAGAGCTTGGACGCGATAACGCGATAACTTTTTAACTCGCTAGAGCAAGAACGAAACAAATTTATTTATTAGGTTAAATGGAACCATGATATAATTATAATTATATTGGAATTTCTATCTTTTAAATTCAAACTTATTTTCAACGTGAGGAGTATTTTAATCAATTCGAAACCTTTTGAACTTAAAGCAAAACTAAAAGAGGAAGCAAGGTCAACTGCATGCAATACAAGAACTTTTGGGTTCTGATTTTAGAGTAAACCTATTTTTTTATAAACGGCCTTAACCTAATAGTGTCATAATTGCGTGATACGATCTTACCTTCGTAGTTGCGTGATAAAGAGAAAAGGTAACACCAAGTCGGAACTAAAAATCAATCAATCAACTTAATATAAGTTACTAGAAACTAATGACATACCTGTGAGTTGTCTAAATTCAGATGTTAGGGGTACGAACTTCCAGACTAAGTCTCCTTAATAGACAAGTTTTTGCCTATGCCACTAAAGTAAGATGGTATATAATTGCTGTTTTCTAATACATATAGGAATTCGAAAAAGGACCCTGGGCCATGGCCTAGGTAGGCCCCAACCTAGCTATGTCCCTGCACGAACTAGAAGACACAAATTTATTTATGGAACTTGAATCCTTTTAAGTCGAATGTTAATTACAAGCTACAAGTGAGTTTTGCGAAATTCTCTATTTAAATAGGCGTAATTAGCGTGATTGTCTGATTATATGTATTTTACCATATTTTGGTCTTATGAGTTATATTAAGGATAAGAACCCGACTCACTCAAATAATATCGAGATTCCAGCAAGACCGAATCAAGCCTCAACGACATCAGTCAACTCTACAAATATGGAATGAATTATACCATATTTTGGTCTTATGAATTATTTTCCCATATATTGTTCCTAGAATCAAGGAGAGTATCTTGTAATTTTCCCATATATTAGGATAATTTTATTTTATTTACTTGAATAAGAAAATAAAGGAAATTGGCAACCACCGCCTCTTACAATATTAATCAAGTAAAATAGCAAGCGGATTTAGTACCTGGCACGAATTACTCGATTCACCAAAAGAGTTGTAAGTTTTGATGATTTTAGCAAAACAGTAGGACACTCTAGGCAAACTATCAACGAAATCGGAGTAAAGTAAACTCCAAGGACCTCAAATTTTGACAAACCTAGCTATGAGGACCCAAAACATTAATACAATGCTTTAAGGACCTCAAGTTACTAATTCCGTTAAACTTAACGGATTTTACTAGGATTATGATTTTTGTGCATGATTGTCTACTTGTCTCTGTCTTTTGTGTTTATGTTGTCTACCCTTAAATTTAAGAGGAAATATTAAAAGGTTCAAAAAGAAACTTTACTATATAATTTTCCGTATATACTACACGAATTTAAGTATATACGATACAATTCAATGGAACTTTATTTTATCAGGGAACTTCGTTCTTTTAAGGATGGTCTCAATAAACTTATTCAAAGATCAATTACAAATCAATGGAAAAATGATACAAAAAGAAATAAAAAAGGTACGTATGTTATAAAATGAGGTATTAAGAAAAATAGTTTAAATAAAATAGGTATGTTTGTTATAAACTTATTTAACTTGCCTTCCCTTCACCAACATAGGTATATCCCAACAATGCAAGTCAGTTTAAATAAAGAAGACTGCCTCCCTGTCTTTCCCCAAATACAGAAGAACGAGAGACAAAATTTTAGCAAAGACAGTGTTAAGTCAGAAATTGTATGCGAGGATTGAGGTTGAGGGTGACAAATTTACGGGGTAACAGCACTAAACGGTCGTGTTTGGATGAAGGTGGTGGTTGTCGCCTGTAGTAGGACGAAAAAGTGGTAGTTGATTGCCCTCAATAGGGGTACACTATATAACCTGATAATCTTTGTTCAACTCTTTTTGCTTGTTCTCAAGAAGTGTATTACCATTCTGAAGACAACTTACCTGCAATGACCACATGCCTTACAAGCTTAGTACTATCAGGCGGCATTATAACAAAAATCGTTCACTTAACTTCTCGTTTTTCAGACGTAACAAAAATCCTCAAAATAGGGTTGGCTAGCAATGCCATATGCAAATCATCCAACGATAATTTCGTATCAATTCTTCTTCTACGCTAAGAAAAGAGTACAATGATTTTTCACTGGATTTTGGCCAAACAATTGCGCTACATACCATTGCCAGTGTACAATAAATCGTTCACTTGTTCGTTTTCACTCAAACTACTCAATTTTTCAGACGTAACAAAAATCATCGAACCGGAGTCAGCACGCATTGCACATACTCATAGTCTCATTCTACAACATTTCACATCGTTTCCTCAATCGCGCCAGTAAAATAAAAGTAATTTCTCAGAGGAATTTCATCAAACAATTAAATAATCAGCAATGTCGTCTAAGACATTATGTAGGGAAATCACTCAACATAATTTACCTAAAGGTTTATCATGTATAGAATTCGACATGATCACCGTTCTCCTTGCACAACAATTTGGCCACAGATGCTAACTTGATGCTCTCGGAAATAACATGTCTTGTTAGCGCGTGTTTAGAGGATGGTTTATAAATGTTGGCTGCTTCTTTGCCACGAGCTAAGAAGGCTGCTCTAGCAGGAACGACATTTTTCCACCAAAAATCATGTAGAATTTCACGCATAAGATCCCAATATTCAGGTTCTCTATGTACTCTAATTATCGTGCTTCCATTAGGTGTCCAACAATATAGATCAACCCAATCTCGGTCCATTATCTCCATCTGACCCTGTACCTGAGGCATACAACGGAAGGGCGCTCTCGACCAGGGCAAAGCCAAATCAGGCTTCCCTTTGTTATAAGGGCATTTCACTTCTAGAATGCCAGAGTCATGAGAGCAATTAACAAGACCATCGGGTGAGGTACCGAGCCAATCAAGTTTATAATCAGGGTGAATCGCAAAGCCCATACGGGTCACGTCATGTCCGGTAATGCTCTTGTACTTCTCAATAGCAGCTGCCTCGTTACGAAGACCCCATTCCAAAGAAGAAGCATCTATAGATTTGGTAGCAGAAGCGAAAACCTTTTTACTCCAGAGATCAGCCCGCCCTGTCTCCCCCCACAACCCCATAGCAGTGCTGAATGTACTGCTTGTAAGCTTATCCTCGCGGAGAGCAAACCACTCTTCTGAAAGTTGTGTTGTACTAGCAGCATATGTTCCAGCTGATGAGCAGTAGGACGAGAAGTGGGTAGAAACTTGTGGGGCGCGGTTGGCCCTTGGGAGGAGTGCTGAGGCGACACTGTAATGCATGATGCAGAATCTTGACATATAAACATTGGTAATACCATGACGACTAACACCAATAATAGCTGTTGCTCTTAAAGAAAACGCACAGATCATCTCGATGGTTCAATGTTACTTCAAGCCAATACAGAAACAGCAAAGGTAACAAAGCCTTAATTTCAGAACGATTTGGGGCCGGCTATCATGACTACACGAGTCATCATTTGAAACTGTCAAAGGCAGGTAAGATATATGGAGTATCTGTGAATATTGGGGCAAACTTCCAGCCAAAGCCACTCTCCGGGTCTCCCTGGAATTGAGAGTACATGAATCAGCATTATCAGAAACAATGGAAGAATACTGAACTGTGTGACAACTGACAACTGTTCCGCTTCAAGATATAGAACTAGTATGGTTTTGAAATACGACTCACATCTATGAAAAGGTCCTAATCAGTATCTCTTCATCTATCCGACAAAGACTGAACCTTTTGCTTCAAACAAGACCTTGCTGAACTAAAACATGAAAGCAGGAAACTCTACCATCCTCCGAAAAACAAAAGTATAGTGCCTCCGTCTCAATCATTTGTTTTCTACATTACCAATCTGTTTAAACACAATGCAATCATCGAATTCCGATACTTTAAAAATCAAACTATAAACACTGAGGCACTGACTTCACATTTCAAATACACATTAACATTAATCTCCCAATTCTAAAACCAATCCAATAAAAAAACCAGCAAAATTTTCCACCCAATTGACATTTTAATCTTAATTGCATTAAACAAGAATATATCAGCAATATTCAGGAAAAAAAAGCACCCAGATTACAATTAAGAGGATAATTAAATCCCTAAATTAGACTGCAAATCAATTAATACCACAAATTTGATCACATACAGACGATCATTAAGTTAATTAGTCTAATGGGCATTGATTAATTCATATCAAATCTTCAATTTTTACCTTTTTTTTTGTTTTGGGGGGTAAATATTAGAATTTAAATTCCCAGAGTAAGAACAAAATTGAGTAGAAAAAGCATAAAAAAAGCATTAAGAAAATGAAATTACTGTCAATAATAAAAGAATCAAGAGGAAGCGACGTAAATTAAGGAGACTCCGTAGATAGTTAGATACCTGAGCTCGAGCTTTCAAGTTTCAATGGCAATGGAGGGAGACCAAAACTGGATTAGATAGTAGGTTTGGAGAATCGAACATGGAACCCTATTCAATTCATAATAGTTAAGTTAAATGCTTCAGTGATTAAACCAATTGGTCTTAGGCTCTTAGCGGAGGGGTTGGCACTTGGGTGTGAGTCGTGTGACCCCGACTTGGTTTGTGGAAGAGTCGGGGTTCAAGCAAGGTCCAATCCTTTGCCAGCCCGAATGGGGTAGGTCCGAATTGGTTGGGGTCCTAATCAAGTGAGTTCGGGAGAAGCGTAACCCAATAGACAATACTCCTAAGGAGGATGATTAGCTTGGTTGACCACCTCTATGATAACTCACACCGAAGTACAAAATAAGTGACTTTTTTTATATTAAGCTAATGTGAGAGTAACTAATAAAATACTACGAAATATAGAATATATAATAAAAAGAGAAAATGAAAATATAAAATGGTAAAATTATTTATTTATTTATTTTGGTAAATTAACTATCTTATATGTGAGATGTATTACGATTAACTAAATGTGGATCATGAGCCAATCTCATATAGACACGGGAGATAGGAAAATTAATTAATGTATAGTCTTGTGATATGAATATTATTATGAGATTGACTCATATAAGCTTCAACTCTTCAAGGCACTTGACTTCACATTTGGTGTGGATTAGTATTATCTTGGCACAACCGCTAATTACATATAGTGGCGTTATCCTAGAATCTGACAAAGCAAAGAATAATTAAAAACTTTCTATTATGAGAATAAGTCTATTATATAAGACGTTTTAAAAATAAACATTATAAAATCATTACCTGAAAAAAAAAATACTCTCGTTATGAAACATGATAACTGTTGGACGTATTTTGGTATAATTATTTATGTAAATAACAATTTGTTTTATAATAATACTAATGTAAAATCATTTTATATAATCATCTGCTTTATTGTAAAAATAGTTTAAGACAAACTCCTAAAATCCACATTTTTTTAAGAGAAGAAACCGTTTTAAAAAACGCCAATTTTTATGGAAAACGAACGCATTTCATCACAAATTGAAAACGGGCAAAATAAGACCCATTTAAAACAAAAATATGACCATTTTAATGACAAATTGCCATAGCCTAGAAAATTAATCTTGTTACTTTTATCTAAAAATGGTTATATTTTCGTCTTAAATGAATCATATTTTACTCCATTTTCAGCTTATGACGAAATTCAACCCGTTTTCAGCAAGACTAATACGTACATGTGGATTGGCCTTAACAGTTGTGTGTCCTGTCCAACATTAGCACAAACGATTGGGCCTAGACTCCTAGAGTTTCATTCAATCAAGCGGTGGAATTATTTCAAATTTAACGTGTTCATGGCCTCGTGGAGTCATGGGTGATGGGTCATATAAATGTCTATTGGTCGTCCCGTATACTGAACCCGACCTATTCACCCATAAAATAATAATTAGGCACGAAATAAAATATTTAAGGAAATTACAAAAGCTCAGTATACTAACCGGTCCAAAACCTACATGTCTGTGGCTAAATTTTTATTGTAAACTTGATCCATGTCTGGTCCACTCCACATTTTACCCTTATTAGCTACCCTCTCTGTCTCAATCATTTGTATACCTTTGGTTTTAGCACAAAATCAAAGAAAAAAGAGGGGATTAATTATTTTATAAAAAGTGGACCAAATTGAGTGTGGATAATCAAATTGAACGCATTCCCAAAATAAAAAGGTAAACAATTGACTGAGAAACTCAAAATTGAGATAATAAACAAGGAGTAATTGATATAAAGAAGTACTCGTATTTTTTTTTCAGTTTTTCTTGTCCACATTATTAACAAGCATTTGGTCCTAAATGTAGTAGAGTTTCATTCAATATGATCCATATATATCAAGTAGTGGAATTACTTTAATTTTCACGTGCTCAATCAAGGTAAATATTTGTGGGGAAAATTTTGAGAAAAGGTCAAAATTACAAATCATTCGTGGTCCTCTATCTGAGTGTCTATTTTGATTTCCGAGCTATTGAAATGTAGCATCATCATCTAAACACCAAAGTACTCCCTAACATGTACGGAGTATTATAAATTGTTAAGATATTCTCTGCTCAATTATTTATTTATTTTTTTTATTCTTTGTGAGTACTATTTTAATCAAATGTAAATAAATGGTCAAATAAACAGAGTAATGAGTAATAATAGTACCCATAAATTAAAAAATCCATAGGAATATAGGATAAATCATTTTTGTGTATTTTAAAATGTATTCTAAAATGTATTGTAATTATATATAGGAACATGCGTATATTACGTAATAAGGCTTCAACACATATTAGTAAAGTGCATATTAAGGAAGCAAATGAATTGAAATTTCTTGTTTGCATTTAGCCATTAAGAGACAATTTGAATAAACCAATATGAATAATTGTGTATTTTAACAACATTTTGTCTTGCATTGTTCTCGCTCATAAGAAGATAATTACTAACATCACAACATTTAGAATAAGACGGTTTTAAGGTATGAGACAATTCTGTAATTGATTAAACACAACTGTCACATGTATGGACAATTGGACATACACACTCTAAGTCTCTAATTATCATGTTAGGTAATAACCGAATCCTAGGCTAACAATCGACGACTAGCAAGAGTGGATCTAAAACTAAAATTTTGTGATAGCGACTTTCTTTATGTTGCTTTATACTATGTACTTATTAGGTCTCTATAGTTAAAACTTTTGTGTAAACCTTAATAATTTTTTGAAGGTTTGGGGCAATGAGTGCTATCTCTTGCTACTAGTTAGGTTCCCGGACGATAAGTTTGTCTGGGTGCGTTAGATCGTGGCTAGTTAGGGCCTAAGATAGAGGCTCGTGATGTTCCTATGTTCAAGTCCAAATTATTATCATCCTAAATAAAGCATCCTTTTGTTTCTATTTTATTTTTATCAGTTTTGTCCTTATATATCGAGTTAGGGCCAAACAATATTTTGTGGGATGACTATTACTTGTCTTTTCGCACTTTGGAGTATGAATGATTTAGAATCACTGATCGAGGATGACTAAATTAAAGTCGAGTTGATTATGTCCTAAAAATTTGGAACTATGAAAACTATGTGAGAACGATTTGGTAAGTAACATTCGAAACATATTTCCTGTTATATATATCGGGTTTTTTAAACTTGTATTCTAAGAGCAAACACTTTTTTTTGGGGGGTGAAGGGAGTTACAATGATGATTTTGATATTGACAGAGTTCGACTTTGAACCCAAGTTATTAATATCATCGCTTATGACTTTATCAATTAAGTTAGTCGACATCTGTAACCGTACGTACAACCTTTTGATTTTGCCTTCTAATGTAAAATGGGTTGGTGCAACTATGCATGTATTATTCTTTGTGGTTGGTGATACAAGTCCCTACAATCCAATTCAAAAATTAATCTATTACTTTTGAATTTGTGTGATATTATCCACTTTAATGCTATTATTATATATAAACGCTCTTAATAATTCATGATCCATATTTACCAAAAAAAAAAAAAAAAAAATTCATGTTCCATGTGTTTGGTTTT
>JAYMSF010001919.1:0-11094 GCA_036897335.1 Silene vulgaris
TAGTTTGCCACGTGTCACGATATAATTGGTTGTGTATGAAAAAACTCATACACCTCGTGTATGCGTAGCCTTTTTGCCTAATTCGTCAATATGAGGACACGCATAATCTTATATATAACATTTCTTTATGAGTCGGAGAATCTTTACACCACTTTTCGAAAATTATAATAAAGGATGTTTAAGTGAAAGACGTATTTAGGTGTAAAATCAAAAATGATTCTCAACTACGAGTAATAGCTTAAAATTTTTTATGTAGATGCTCTTCTCGCAACTTTTCCCTAGGTCATGTGCGATCCTTAACTAAATCAATTAAAAGATTTAATAAATTTTTGAAATTTTCTATGTAGTACCTTCTGTTTTGTTTTTTCAAATTCTACATGGTACCTTTCGTTTTTCCAAAACATTTATATTACCCCTAAAGTTAATAAATAGTTCTTAAATAAAATACTCAAAAGTACTAAAATTTGAGTTGTCAAACATTAACTTTTGTTAGGAAAATATGTTTAGGATTGTGTAAATGACATTTATGTTACTGATATGACGTTAGGGTAAAGTTATCACTAAGACTCTTTCAAGTCTTAAACCTCTTCCACACCGCCTTTTTACTAACTTTTATTATTTCTGTATTGTTTAGACTCGTCTCAGACGTGCTCAAACTTTATACATTATCTGTTAGAGTCACCTCAGATTCTACTTTTCCACTTCATTTCTTTCATTTACAAAAAGAAATGACACATGAGATCCATTTATTAGATAATTTCGAAGGCCCAAACTTAAAACTTTGTTAAGATTAGGGTAGATTATTGATAGTGTTGAGTGAATTCGGTTTCAAGACTACCAATAATCTTACCCTCAAATGTACATGTACTACGAAATTTTGAGACTTCAGTCTTCCAGAATTGGGCTGATTCACAATAGTTTGGGCCGTCATGTCTGATCCATTTGATCAGCTCTAATCCAATTCGAATTGGGCTGAGTATGTTATATTTCATAATATCTACAAACCAAACATTGAGTAAACATCAAAGTCGATATGTCCGAGTGGTTAAGGAGACAGACTCGAAATCTGTTGGGCTTGCCTGCGCAGGTTCGAATCCTGCTGTCGACGCTTTTTTCTATTTTTTAAAACATCCTCCCTTTTCCTTTTTTTTTTTTTTTTTTACAAAAACAAATAAAACGTCAATTAATTACAGTCATCATTCTATCTTCTCCCATTTCCCCCACAAAAAACAATGGCCTCAACTCTCCGCCCACCACCACTAACCCACCTCTCCCTAACCCGACCCGCCTCACGCACCACCACACCAACACCCTCAACCCGAACCCAAATCCGTTGCGGAGCCGGCCCAAGATCCAACAGAGGCCCATTAGTAAAAGGAAGAATCCTCTCAACCGAAGCAATCCTCGCCATCCAATCCCTCAAACGCTCCCGCCTAACCGACAAACCCCACGTGTCACCCCTCTCGCGCCTCCTTAAAGCCGACCTCATCGCCGTCCTACGCGAACTCCTTCGACAAGATCAATGCGCCCTCGCTCTCGAAGCACTCTCCGCGGTCCGGTCTGAACCCTGGTATAATACCGATTTTGCCCTTTATGCTGACCTGGTACTCGGCCTATCACGGAGCGCCATGTGGCAGGAGATTGATGCTCTGATTGAGGGGCTGGAAATGGAGGGTGAGGGGGTTAAGTTGGATGATAAGAAGGGGTTGGGGAGGTTGACACGTGGGTTGATTGCTTCGGGGAGGAGGGAGTCGTTGGTTCGGGTTTATCGGGTTATGAAGCGGGCCGGGTGGGGTGTTTTAGGTTCGGGTGTTGAAGTGGATGAGTATTTGGGTAAGGTTTTGAGTAAAGGGTTTAAGAGGTTTGGGGAAGTGGACTTAGCTAAGGAGGTTGATTTGGCTGTGGCAAATTACTTGAATGCTTGCTTAGGTAGATAGAGCTAGGTTTCGAGTTAGGGCGGTATTGTATGTAACAATTGTATCCTAGAGTTTAGATTAATTACGAATTTACGATTTCTATTGTTAAATCAAATGCGTATCCTGAATTATGTTGCGGTTATTATTTCCTTATCTTTGTGTAAATTATTACTTCAAAATAAATAAATGATTAGGCTGTAGTGATTTTCTCGTATTATGGTGTTGTTTGAATTTTTCGCCGATCATCATGATTGTAATTTAGTGATATATAGTATGTTGTAACGTTTGTTAGGTCTGTTTTTGTTATTGTTTGAAACTAGGTTAGGGCTTAGATTAGAAGTTATTATAACTTAGGTCAGGACTTAAATGGAGCATTAGGTTCGGCTTGTTGTTAAGAAAGTATGGTGTAGAGGATGTTAGAATGAGAAATGAATATGGCGCCAAACTGCTTTCGGTTATACTTTTGTAGACTCCTAGTGTTGTACAAGGTTCCACCATAGGTGAAAGGAGGAAGTGATGGAGAACTTGTGGAATGCCGCATGCGTCTTGATTATCTACAATCACAAATTCTTGTTTAATATTGAGGTATCCGTCTTAAACCTAAAAAAAAGCTGATAAATGGAACAAAACTGCTTTTTTTGTCATAGACATGCAGGTATACATCTTTTTTCTTTAGTCTCGCTCCTTTTGGATGATTAAATTCCTTGAATTAGAGTTGATTTCACCCAGAATTTGTTGGCTTAATGTCTTTTTTTTGGCAATGTAAAGAACATGATAATCCATTGCTAGTAGATGCCATGGTGGTGCAGCAATTATCCCGAATGTCATCCAACTTGTTCAAAATTGCAGCAGTGTCGGATGCTTATTTGTTTGGGTAATCAATTTTTCATCTTACCAATTTTTGTTCTATCCATTGCCAATTTTACATGTGTAATTCTATATTTCTATGTTACTCTGACATAACTGTATGTGTCGGACACGACACCGTCACACCGTGTTGGAGTGTAGGATACGTTAATTTCTATGGGTGATCTGGAAACTGCCTTTTTGTGTTGTTAAGATAGAGATAGGATGCTACATCTCCCACCCTGTCATATACGAATTATGATTTTACGGGACCCCACGAGACACCAGAGTGATGTTGTGTTTGAGTGATCAGGAAACACGTTTAATTTCGAAGAAAAGGTAGGCCTTACTGTTAAAGAGTATGAAGGAGCAGAACTGGTAGAAGGAGTTGAGATATCTGAAGGGGACTATAAGTTGGTTAAGACACGCATGAGTGCATTCTTCTCTACATACCTTTACTCTTTTCTGTTGACCTCTGGAATAAATAGCTTAGTCGTGTTGGTAAGTGAAAGAACATCTTGATGTTTTTGTTCTGAATTTTCATAGTTAATAATTTGTTGGGCTTTTGACAGTTAGTATAATCTGATGTTCAAGAAATCAAACTCCAAATTGCATCAGGAAGACTGTTTTCGATGCAGTTGCATTGGATTATCCTTCGGTCTCTGTAACAGTTGACGCTACTGCTGCAAAAACACCAGTTCATTCTGGTAAGAGCAATTAAGCTATCGGTTTTTCACTTGTTGATCCAATACAATGAATGCAGAATTGCGATCCATTTACAACCTTTTATGTCTTTTATTGGACTATGATTTTAAATTTTTATCCAGTTAAGCAAACTGTCAGAAATTTTGGTTATAAGGGTTGCTATATATCTTTGTATCATGTTTTCTAACTGTAATACTTATATGCTTGTTTGTGCATTTTATTTTACTCCGTATATGTCAAGCTCTATTACTTTCTCTGTTCCAACTTCCAATAGGTTGCTTGCTACGTTGCTCAGGTACACCAAGTGTCAACCTCTTCAAAACTCAAATTATCTTGTCCTAAAACAAGATAAAAGTATGGAGACATGTTCTCATAACAGAAAATTAATCAAAAACTAGGAGTTTTAAAATGGAATTGAGATATGTTTGAAACATAAGACTTAGAATTATAAAAATATCATACTAAAAGCATAATATATACGTTCTGACCTCAAAGTTGGTCACGTAACATTGTCTTTGCTGAAAGTGTCTGATTGGTAAGTGTTGGGTAAGGATCCCATTCTCATTTCTTTGAGTGTCGTATTGGACATGGGCGGCTCCAAAACTGAAGAGTCGAAGTAACATAGGTTGCACACATTTACTTCTGGAACAAAGTTTTAGTATAAGCAAATGCAAGAGGGATTGCGGGTCATTTTGGGTAACTTTTATGGCCTTGGTGCAAATGAGGTTAGGAGCTAATTTTTGTTTTTTAGTCATCTGAGATGAAAAAACACCCTGAAAACTAATGTATACATCATGGAACGGACTAAAAGTAGAGGGGTTCTATCTACACGTCTTGCGATTGCCTTCCATCAGCAACTTGCTAAAAATCGCCTTCTGCTTGGATCTAGGGTTTTTCCGTGAGTGTTTAATTCGTCCTGTTCTCGTAGTTTTCGTTCCTATCTCTAGGCTTTTCTATACTCGCTTCCCTTTGATTAATTACTTCTCACGACATGTATTTCATGGCTGATGATGTGAATGGAGGTCGGAGGCAGAGATAGAAGTGTTTGACTGGAATGGTGGTAATGACGATGGTGATGATTAACCATCGACGTACACTATTATCGGTAGATTATGGGGGTCGAAATCAGTAAATATTAAGGCCACTATTGACACTAAGTGGGAGTTGTGGAGCATTCGGCAAGTGGTTTCAGGTAATATTCTCGACAATGTCTCGAAAACCTTCATGTTCAGATTTAATGACTTGCGCGATAAATTACGGTCCTAGAAGGGCAACCATGGCACTTTAATTCATTTGTTTGGTGCCATAACGACTGAACCCTGATGGAACCCTATGGGAGGTGCCTCTAAACTTGTACCTTTTTGTGTAAGGATTTAAAATTTGCCTCTTGAGGGTAGATTAAAGTAGGAGAGTTGCAGGAGAATGGGGAATCAAGTAGGGGTTTTTGTTGTTCAAGATCAGAACAGTGGCCCAGATATTGGATGTTCGATAAGTTTTATATTCTCCATCATGTTAGAATACCCCTAAAGAAACCTGTTTCCATTAGAATGGGAGGGGGTAAGATTGTAAACTATTCGGTGAAGTATGAGAGACTTCCGTTATTTTGTTATAGGTGTTGGTTATTAGGGCATGAGGAGAAAGACTGCAATGATGGTCCGTATGAGGAAGGTGCCCAGGAATTTGGTGCTTGGAGTAGGGCTTCCCACCCTAAAACCAAAGAAAGTGGCGGGTAGTATAAGTAGTCATGTTGCCAAGTCCTTCAAAAATGCTATGGATGACGAAAGGCTTAAAATGGTGACATTGAAAAAAATTGTGAGAGACTCCAGGATGTCTCTTTAGTGAGATGGGAGTAGTGGCAGGGAGAAATGGTCATTTGGTTGCGCTAAGAAAAGTTCTCATACGAACAAATCTGATGAAAATTCAGTGGGCAAAATCAAAGAAGCAATAGCAGTGGGGAAGCAGTCTTGAAGATGCACACAACAATAAGGGGTAAATGGCGTCGTCGACAGAGTGGGGGAATAACTGATAAAGCTAGAAACCGCGAAAATGGGTGAATCCAGGAAAAAGGGAACGTGAATGGGCCGGAAAGGAGGGCAGTGGCAGCAGGAAGAGATTAAATGAGTCTGTTGACTCTTTTGACTTAGCTTATTAGCTATGGGAGAGGCTGGAGTAGTGAGAGAGACGATGGAGGAAGGAGGTTTTCTTGGAGGTGGCGAAAATGTTCGTCCTAATAGTTTAAACGATTATGTGGCGGAGGTTGCTTTGACGCAAGGCCACAGGGCGCCATGAATCTCGTAAGCTCCCAACTGCCAAGGGTTAGGCAGCGAGCTGGTTGTGCTAAGTTTAAAAAATTCACTGAGGGAAGACATTGATGTTGCAAAGGTCGCGTGGCCATTTGGAATGAGCGAAACAATGTCTTCCATGCGAAGGGGAGCCAAACCCTAGCATACTAATTGTGGGTAATGCAATTAGAAATTGGGTTAGTTATGATGATCTTTTGAATGATGGGAGAAGTATAGTAGGAGGGCAGCATGAGATGCATGAAACTAGGTGGAGAGCTCCCTCTTTGGGTTCTTGGAAGGTAAATGTTGGTGCGGCGTTATTCGAGGACAAAGAGTGTGGGATGGGTGTCGTGTTTCGGGACTACAATGGGGTTGTAGGTAGTGTAGCTGTCAAACGGGTGTGCGGGTGTGGAGCCGCTGGGGTGTCAAGATAGCTGAGGCTAAAGCAATAGTCTTTGGATTACTATGGCAAGACAAATGGGTAAGATAAATTATTTTCAAGTTGGATTCGCTGCAGATTATACAAATTCACCAAAATTATGGTTTCGGGGCCAGCTATGTCGGTAATGTAGTTTAGGAGATTAGAGTTTAATTGACGTTTTCAATTCTGTTAGCTTTAGGTTTTTAAAACGTAGTGGTAATGAGGTTGCACATTGTATGGCTAACCTCCCCTGGAATATTCAACCCGAGTAAGGATTGATGTTTGTCCTGAGGCGGAGGCTGACCTTGTTTCTACCGACCTGTTGTTGGCTTTATATCAATAACAATATGTTCTTTTCCCTCAAAAAAAAAAAAAAAGTCCGCCTTCTGCGTTCCTAAATCATGTGATGTACAAAAGTGCTATGTGCTAAGTTGTGAAAACAATGCCTTTTGTTGATGTCATTGGAGAATGTTGCTTTGCCTTTTGTCAACTTTATAACTGTAAGGCTTTTGATGTTTTACGCACAGGCAGATTTAGCTTATGTTAACTGATGAATGTCTGTTATTCTGGCTTCTTTGTGTCAAGATGTGGGGAGGTGTTCTGTATTGCAGATTTATAAGTCCAAATGGTTTCTCTGTCAAGATTTGAGAGACCTCATGTATTGCTGATTTATATATCCAATTGCTTGTCTCTTAAATGCTGAACTGGTGTTTGGAAAAAGTGCAAAATATACATTTTTTTCATGCTTTTTGGTTACGTGATAAAGACTCGGTAAAACTTGTGGCAGTTGGCTGATTTCTTTGTTCCGTCTTGTTTTGTTGTATGCATTCTGGACTGGACACTGGAGTAGGGAGGGTAGGAAAGATCGAGGAGCAGACAGCTTGCTATGTCGCTTTGGGCTCTTCCTTTATCTTTTAGCATGTGTGGAAAAAAATTGTTTCCATTACTAATGAGGACTCACTAGTCACTATCCTTCAGAACTCGTAGTCTTATGCATCTTGTATTGTAAAGTAGGTACATTTTATGACACTATTTTTCTTTTTATTATGGCTCACGGAAACCTCTTCAGTTCTTAACAATGAGAAAAGACTCCGTACATCCACCTCGCCTTACCTCTCCACAAGAAGAGCTACCGAGGCACTGTTGTTCTCATGTCAGAAACTTGGCCTTGAGTTTGGCCAAAACATGAATATTTTGAAAAATAAGTCCGTCTCTTGGGTAGGTATCCATGCTGGATCCGTGTGGCCAAGTTTAAACAACACAAGCAGAAGACGACAACAATAACAACACCAACAACATCAACATTACCATAGTAAGGGGGTTAGACCGTCAGAGTGTGCAGTCTTAGCCATGTTAACAACACCAGCAAACTGTTTCCGGATGATCCAAAATGAAAATTGCATTGAGAATTGCTTAGGTTCAAAGTATATGAAAATTTTCTACATATGAAACATGGACATTTTATTACACAGATTGAACTAGTTATTATGATCTTACTTTGCTCTATTCTGACCAACTTCCAGTTTTATTTCGTGTCTGATGTAATGAGATCACAGACTAGCTCTTTCTAGTTTAAATGTGATACCATTCTGTCCGCTGTCTACCAATGAAAAATAATAGTTGATCTTTGTGTGCATCAAAAGTACCTTGAGGAAAAATTTGTGATTAGAAACATTGCTCTGTTGTTGCTTCAGTACTTTCAATTTGTTGATCAGTTAGCATTATCTTTGTGTTGCAAAACAATTAGAGTCTCCTATCTTCCAAGTTCTTTAAAAATTCGCATTTGTCTGTTATTTCGCGTTCCAATGTTTATAGTTTGCAACTAACGTGGAGTTTTGCTCAACCAGCCAACATCTTCGATATGAAAAACGTAGGGGTAGCAACTCCATCTTTGGAGGAATGGCAAAAGGCAGATGATTGATGAAAATGATAGCATGCTTCTTTCCTCAGCATTTGGCGATATATACACTGTAAGGTGCATCACAACTACTTTATTGTTTTCTTGTTGAAGTAACATTATTTCGAGTTTTCTCTCTGACCATATTTCTAAGTTTTTTAAAGTTTAAATTTGATGCATTATTGTATGCAGTATCTCGTTGTAAGTTCATTTGTCCTGTTGACTCTTCTGGTCATGTTGATATTTCGTGAACACTCATTTTAGGCGAAAACAAGAAACCTTTTCACAGAATAGTCGAGTTCTACAACAGGACACGCCTGTCACTTGCACTCTAGTCCAAGTAAACATATGCTTCAAATTTAAGTCATGAATGCGCAAACCTTGAGAGTAACTGGTCAAAACTTATAAAATCTCACGAGTCTAATCCTCGAAATCTTGTGCTGAGTTTTTTTCGCTTTGCAAGTCATGGCAAAGTTGATTTCCAAGTCTTATAACTGGAGCTTCAAACAGTTTTAAAGGTTAAAATATTACTTTATATTATGGAAGCTCTTTAATGAGGAATTTTTTTGGGGCTGCGGACTGCACTGAAAGGAATTATCAGGCCAGGAGAAATAGAACTCACTTCACCCCATTTATATTGGCGTCTATCTCCATTTGACTTTGATAGTCAAATGATGTCGTCTTATGAATATTTTCTCCTATATCGCTGAGTCAAAAATAAAAAACAGGCGAGTCACTCCGCGGATTTGGCCAATTTTTTTGAAATTTCCAAGTCACTGAAGTTTGTGAATCATTCATTAACTTTACTTACTCTAAAATCACTGAATTACTTTGCGACTTTGCTCAAAATTTGAGGAAAAGAATAAACGCGCCTACGAGGATTCATTCTTGATAAATAGTTTCAAGAGAACCACATTTCCATATTTAATTATTTTTATGCATTATTATATATTAAAAAAGTTCTTAAAAATCCGAGGGGACCTGCAAAATCCGAGGGGACCTGCAGATATTTCATAGAAAGAAGAGGTTGCATGACTTTCATCTTTCATTTCAAAGAAAAGAAAAGCATTTTCCTGTTTAGGCTTCCAAAGAAAAGGAAGGGGTTGCATCTGTCAATTATTTGAAATGAAAAAAAGCAATGAAAATGAAAACAGAGATATGATGGATTTGCTTTTGCTGTCAACTATGAGCTTTCTGCTTTAATCTTGATAACGGACATGATTGCGGTTTTGTCAATGACTTTGTGTGCAGTAAATGTGGCCTTGGTTGTAATCTGGCCCATATTCTCTGAAGAAGCCATTCTTCTAAAACCTCTTTTCCTCCTTGATTATGAATTTGGCTCGTCTAAATATAACGATTCGATTTGGAGCAGTGGCTTGAACTGGGTTCTGTCAGGAAATAATTAATGATTTCAAGAGAAAGTGTTAAACAGTGGTGTACTGGTGTGGCCTGAAATCGATTAGTGGAGGACTGTTGCATGTTATACGGGGGCCGAGTTAGTAGGCAAGCTGGAGCTGCTTTTAGTGTGAATTAATACAAATATTCTGACTCGACCCACTGTTGTTTAGCCGTAAATATCCGAAGGTTTATGGATGCGGGGTATAGAATACGAGTCAGAATATTTTAGGACTTTGTAGCAGGAAGCTTTATTTTTTTGGCTCGTTCGTTGCATAATAGTCTGTTACTTAGGTACTCCGGAATCCGGATAACCAGGTCTCTGATACTTAAAAAGGGCTTATTAGTTATAGTTGAAGGTGTGACTATTAAAGAGTTTGATTTACGTTTCTTTGAGCTTCTATAAAAAATGGTAGTTACTAAAGCAATACGAAGCTGTTTCGTGTCTTAGGTGACTGGACACATGTGATCATAGAAATCATATTAACAACCAGCTGAGAGTCTGAGACTCTGAGTAACATGGTTGTTTCTGTGGTATAAAGCTTTGAAGTATGATTCTATTTTCCTGCAGACTTATTATTAAGATAAGTCCTTAGAAAAAATGTCATCCTGCCTTAGCTAATGATCAAGTTGATGAGAGTTTTGCAGGCAAGGAAACTGATACTCATAACTAGGCTTGGTAAAACAGACTCACTCGAAATGATCTAATCCTAAACAACTCGTCTATGACGAAATCCCATCTGATCCGATCCATATCCAACTTGTATTTTGCTTGACCCTGTATTTTTTGCAGGCAAGGAAGTATAAAGGTTACGCATTACAATAAATGATACGGATTTCTCAGAGGATGCAAGACGTTTCCTAACATTTATGCATGAGCTTGGATAAACCGTTCTAGCCATTGTGGTATATCTCCCTTTTTGGAACCGAACTTTGGTAAGACGCCTGCTTGTGGTTGATCCAGCTTAGAATCGGAACCAGTGAGGTTCGGACAGGCTAAAAAGTCCTGGTTTGATAATTGGTCCCATATCATTGACAAATGCTTTTGTTTTGTTAGTTCATTTTCGTTGTTTTAATGCCTTTTTAGAGAAAAAAAGTAGTAAAAAGGCAACATTTTAATGCTTCAACATGTGATGGATGTAGCCCAATCCTACAAAAAAAGCTAGTGTTTGCACTTGAAGGAGCTTGAGGGGGATTAGTTGTGTTGGATAAGAGTAGCTGCTATTTGTCAAACCTCTCTTTTTAGTGCTTCTTTCAATTATGTTCCATACACTGTATCTTGACATAAAATTAAAATTATAAAAATCATGTTTTAAAAACTTTTGTAATTCTACTTGTTTTTTGGTGTTTTTTTTAATGATGAAGCAGTGAAGCACAATATTATTCAGTTATACTAGAGGAAAAACATACTCGCCAATTCTTTGCGTATTATTATGGGTATCTAAGTGAATTCCTTACGTCTCCTACTCGTATGTTTTTATCTTGTTACATTATCAAATTGCCGTTGCAAAACCCATGTTTAAGTGACCCTTGAAAATAGAGGTGGCAATCAGGGCATTCGGGTTGGTTATGGGACTCGTCAAAGCAAATTGAGTCATATCGAGCTTGGGTTGTGTCAGGTTAATGTGTGTG
>JAYMSF010001920.1:0-11087 GCA_036897335.1 Silene vulgaris
CTTATTGTTATTGTTGTTATTGTTATTGTTATTTTTATTATTATTATTAATTTTTTAATTTTTTTTTTAATAAACAAGAACTTTTATTAAGATTAACAAATTTTTTACAAGAAATTACTGGGCAGCCGATATACAATCTGGGCCTCCACTCCCTTAGCGATAACAAAGCTAAGTGTAATAAAAATTCAAGCGTTCGCGGAAGCCCTGCATCCTGAGACACAGCGAATTTATTGATCTGCTTCAGCAAAGCCACAACATCCGTATCCAGCCCCTCCAGCGAAAAGAAAGAGAAGGGTAGAAAACCATAGCCAGCCGTCATGCACAAATCCCAGTACTTGGCACACTTACACTCAACAGCATCAGTGACAACACGACCGGGCACAAAATTAGACATCCCAGTCTGAGTCAAGGGGGAAGACCTCGTCAGATCGACACACACGTCTCGCTCCCTGTCCCAGGAATAAAGTAGCAAATCCGCCGGACGAAGGGGCCTACCATGCCCATCAACCAAACCGATATCAACCTCTCTACTGGCAGAAAACTCAGACCTGTAGAAAGATTAGGATCATTCTCATTAATGATAAGATCAAGAATTACAGATCCAGTAACCATCTATCTACAAGGGAGCCACTGTGTCCACCTAAATAAAAAGCAAATAACCTCTAACAATAATGAAAAATAAACTCCTCAAATGCTACAACATTAACTTGAAGCCTAATTAAAACAAGATATTTGACTCGCCAAGCAATAACATTTGGAGAAGAATGAAGCCCCTTTTAATTCTTCTGTTGTGTTCATTCCAGATCAATTAAATTGTAACACCCTCTTCTTACCCGGCCAAGGTAATTGGGAGATGTTACCATCTCGGTTTCCCGAGGCAGTGAAGTCGGAATTAAAATTAAGAACTTTTTCAATAAATAACAAGTTTAGTGATTACATAAACGTAAACTGTTTTGGTTAATTTAGTCGATATAGGTCAAGTCGGGTCAAAGGGGTCTTACGCGTTATTCGTGAGTGATTGTATGCAAAGTACGTAAATAGACAATGAACACAAGGCCTTTGGTGACGCGGAAAACCCAATGCGGGAAACGACCGCGGGAAGGGACGGTACCTTCCAAGGATTGCACTAGCTTTTTTATATGGGACGAGTACAACGAGCAAGAGGCGATAATATAGCTAGTACAATTGCTAGGGTTTTGTGCTTATGCGTGTATGTAGTTGAATCATCATGCACGATTCCTCCTCGTCTTCTTATATAGGACCTAAACCCTAATCATAGGGTTTAGGTGGCTTTCCCTCCAAGTCTTCTAGTGGCGCCTCCACGTCTAACGCCGAACCCTTCATGGGCTGCTCGCTACTTCCTGGGCCTTAGGCGCCTGGTCTTGCTCGCTCGATCCATAGCTCATTCGTCCCTCTTTCTTGATTTGGGCATTGGGCCTTTTCCTTCACGCAGCCCAGTATGACTCAACACAAGATCTGGGCCCTTCTCCTCCTCTATCCACTGGGTCACATCTTAGTGGGTCGGGTATACGAATTTATACCCAAACAATAGTGAAGACTTGTAAAACATTTCGACAATTCGATATCATGACCCGATAATTGCATCGTGTGTTACCTGGTCCTTTTTCTTTTAGGGTCATGTTGTGACGTTCTTTTTTCCTCCTCTGGCCGAGGTTTTTTCTTTGTCGTTCCGGAAATTCAAGCCTAGTAATGCTAGTACGTTATATTTAGAGTATAGACCTATTCCGATACAATATGTAAATTTCATGCTAAACCATACTAAGACAAACTTACCAAGACTATACGAGTTTCCGACATGGACGAGGGCAGGGTGCAGACACTACGGAAAAATAATACGAATTTTTTTAACAAAATCAGGGGATACTATGGCCAGAGATTAGTTTTGCAAGACATTTAAGACAAGGTAATATACAATTACATCCCCTGAAATATGAGGAGGTCGGTAGTTAACCTGACAATTACCTTATCTTACACCCGACACATTAAACTAAACCCCTCTTCTAATTAACCCACTGTATCAACCAGATACTAAAAAGGTCTAACATCCAAGCATTGCTCATTCGATTAACGAGCACCCCCGAAAACTTTGCTTGTATTTGTCAACACCCCCTATAACCAAAAAGCCACTTAAAAGTTACCAAACTTCAGCCCTCGCCAGGTCGATGCTACCATCATTTCAGGTCAAAATTTGGTTAGGTTTATATATGAGGGCTATTACAGGCCGAGTTTTGCTATGACCCGTTTACCAGGGTATCAATCTGGTCCTCAGCGTTAGCCACAGTCGCCTGAAGAAGCTCTAATGGAGTAGCAGCAGGATCTAGTTCAATAAAACCTTTGGGGGCGTTTGGTTTTTCGTTGCCTGTGAGTATGTGATGGGGTACTTGGTGCGAAAACCTGAACATTTCTTCCTTTGGGATATGCTTCACCGCTTGTGGGTCCGGTTGCTCGTGGAAAACTGTTCGGAAACCGGTGACCTTCATAATAGAGGCAACATAAACTCCCCGCTCGTTACTGTAGTCTTGAAGCACTTCTACCATGTCGTAGACATGTATTAATTCATCGGGGATATCCTGGTCCCAATCGGGAGACCAATATCGGTATAATGCCCAGATATCACCTTTTCGAGGGTATATCTGAATGACACCACGAGGGCCTTTTTCAAATTTAACCTGGTGTGAGAAGGAATTCAAGACCTGGCTAGTTTCATGCTTCCCGACCCAGAAATCCCCGCAAGTCTTGCTGAATCCGCGACCGACCCAATCCAAGGTACTGAATTCAGTGTTACTTCTTGAGTTCAGCCAACTAAGCTTGAGTTCAAATGGCTCCAAGGACACAACCTCGTGGATCAGGGCATAGAAACGGGGCATTCCGTCATCATTATCATACCCTGCCCACACCTGGTTTTCTCTGAAGCAACGTTCTAATCTGTCATGATCAAAAACATGGAAATCAGGATCAGGAACAATGAACTCAGGAGCCTGCTTTTGCTTTTTTTCATCGGGATCATGGATTCCTTGCTCTTGCATAGACTTTTCAAGTTTCAATTTTTGCTTCTCTTTTTGTTTGACTTTTGCTTTCTCTTTAGCTGCAGCCTTTTCCTCAAGAGCCAGTTTCGATTTACTAATTACTTCCCTCATCTGCAACAGTGCCTTCTCTGCCAGCATTTTCTTAAGTTCCATTGCTGACAACTCTCTGTTAGCATTGACCCTCGCATTATATACCACGAAACCATTCGCTCCATTGGCCTCAGCGTAGTTGCCCGATCCATGAACATTTCCCATGCCATGGGTCCCACGTTGAGTTTGCAAGTTTTGACTTCGGTCCCCCATTTCTCTCATCCTCTTAGAGGGCCCTTCTCTTGAAAAAAACCCAGTATTATCTCTCTTTAGACTTTCCTTCCCCACCTGGTTCTCACTATTCCAACCAGTACGGGACCCACCAAATGAACTATGTACCCGTAGTTCTTCAGGTTGAAGAGGGGTGAGATTTGAAGGCGGTGAAGTTTGAACAGCTACAAACGCCTGACTACAATTTGGGCATTTGAGGGTTTGATTGAGATAGACTCGCATGTATTCATACTGCATCTTGCATCTCGCGCACACCGTCCAAAAGGTATCTCCTTGCTCAAAAGTTGATTGGGTTTGACGAGATGCTTTTTGGGCCCAACTCTTTTGACCTGACTTTCGCCGCGATGAAGATGATACAGAACCGGGATGTTTATTGTGCCCATTGGCCCCATGTGGGATTCCTCCGGCTGGAACTGTGGGTTTTGGGACGGGGATACTAGAGTGAGAAGGAACCTTGTTGGCCATCTTAATATGACGCTGTGTATCATAAGCAGATCTCTTGACTTTATCAGACAAAACAGTAAAAGCATTTGACACAAACTGAAAGGCGCGATCGGCACCTATGGACTTATTTTTATCAGGATGAAGAAGAAGTAATAGTTTTCGGTACTGTTTCCTAATGGTATCGTCATCAGCCAATGGATTAACGCCAAGTATTCCATACAAATCCATTTCTCCACCCACTCTATTCACTGCTGATATGTGAACATCAAGGGTTCCTAGCATCTGCGAAATGCCCTCGAGCCCCGGAAACAGATTTTGAGCCTTAAGTGCAAATTTCTTTGCACCCAAATAATCTTCTTGCGAAAATTTTCTTACGGCAATATCCTTTGCCCTGGTGGCTTCGTCTTTATTACACTCCATCTTTTCAAACTTGGTGCTCTTATCAACTGGGGGTCTGGAAGAACAAATTTGGAAATTTCTTTGATATTAGCCTGAACTAAATCGCCGCTCGGAGATAGCAGAAGTCAAAGCCTAAAGTCAGTTTCCATCAACTAGCTCCTGAAACTGAACAAAAATGACGGCATGACATTAATAACTGAACATTTTTATCAGAGGTGAATTAAAAGTTTCACAAGATTTCACCGAAACGTTCCATTCCCTTGACCAAGACAACTTAGCGATAACCAGGTAATACAAAAATGATACTTTGATTTTTAAATGCTAATGCCGGAGCCTCCATAAACAAAAATTGATTATCAGCAAGCTGTGCCACTCAGCATTAAATTTTTGAAGTTTTCTCTATCTTCAACAAAGAGATTTCACTACTGAGCTCCCGAATGAACTTTCCTCATTTAATGGTGCAGTACACAAGTTGCCGAATATTCAGAGTGAGCAATCCTTCCAAGCATCCATTAATGGAATATGAAAACAGAATGCATCTTTTGTGGCTCAGCTACATCCCAAAAATCATTTACACTAAAATCAGAATATTTTGAGCCTACCGAGTAATTATTTCAAACCTTGAAATATGTGGAAGTAAGAATTAAGACCCGTTTGACACCAAATGCAACGATCTCAAGTTAAGAGTTAAAAGAAGAATCATGACTGGATTTTCTATTTCTATAGATGCAAAGGAAAAAATCAAAGATTATCTAGACCTACGAATGCAGAAGTAAGAATCATTCGTAGGTAATAAGCAACAAATAAAAGAAGCTCCTTTATAGTAAAAAGAGAAGGTCAAAGTTTAACAAAACAAATCATCGAGATTGAAAAAAGGTTCCAATGATGAATACAACATATTGAACACACATGATGCCAGAAAATACATCTAGTTCGGTAATCATAAGGACCTGAAACATATTTTGGTCTAAAATGTGGCAAAGACATAAACCCACATGCAGACCAATTATAAGAAAAACTATGCGCAAACTTAAATTTATATCGAAGCAGCCACAGCTATTCGTAACAGCAAACAGAAAATGCAGATATTCATCCATTAATACCATTATCTTGTCGCATTTGGAAATCATGGTATCACTGACATTACATTAAAAGCGTAAGCATGTGGATATATGGTAAACCAACCCTACAATAACGAAAAATAGCTACAAATATATGACCAGAATAAGAAACAGATTGGAATGGTTTCACCGAGATCACACAGTGATCACAAAGTGAACACGCACATTATTATGATTTATGAATATACCCCAAACTCCCAAAGTATCAGACTACTACTACGTGCAAAAGAAGTACTTCATCAGTTCAAGCCAAATGACAACATGCTTCAAGATTCCCTCACATATTATAAAGGATGTAGTGAATTAGGATGAACAGAGGAAGTATGATGTAAAATTCCTTTAAATTTTACTATGAACGAGAGTGAAGGGAGGGTTGAATAGAAGGGCCTTATAACAACAACAGTAAAGTTATGCTCAAATTTAATAACAAATATCTACGAAAAACCATTTACTAGACTTTAGATGTAGTGACATTTTTGATTTTTCATAATTTGACAGGGGAAATTGTCTCAACACAAAATACTGTATCACAAACAAATACCATGTCAGCTAACCAAAACATATAGTATCGAATAAATTGTAGTAGTGTAGGGAACAAGGAGAGTCATTTGACTGGCATGAAGTGAAGCAAAAGGTGTTTATAAGGTCAAAGTTTATCTGGATCTGTTGGTCCCAATACTGACAGGTTAGACTTAGATTTCAAATAGTTTGTTCATTTTTAGTGAAAAGATTCGCATTTGAATTTCTTTTTGGGGATCTATATCCTTTTATAAGACAAAAAGTTATGCACTTGATTTGGCTATGTAGGGAAACTGCTAATTGAAGTCAGTTGTGGACATAGAAAAATTAAAAGGTAGGTTTTGGAGATCCAAGGTTTGTGATTTTGTGAGTTGGATCAAAGCCGTTATGACCATGTTCGGATTAGATCGTTGTCGACTTTTGTCCGAATGCCATCACTAGAAGATGTCGTTAACACAGAATACTGTCTCACAGACAAACACCACACTGCCATATACATGATGATTTACTGATTTAGGGTTCATGCTGTAGAGATGTTCACCTATGTGTTAACACTTCACTTTGGTTGTGTGTTGTGTGTTGTGTGCCTAACACTAACAGTACACAGCACTTTTGACACTTCAATTTAAGCCAAAACATGAAATCTCTCACAAAATAGCCGTGTCCAACACTCGACATCGCAACACTTGGCACAGAGTCGGTGTATGATAAATGTTCACTATCATCCCACATATTTAAATCAAAGGATTGGCTAGGACTGTTAAAGGGACAATCTTTAGCAATAAAGAAGGACAAACACAGCTGAGGGAATACATGGCAGAAGTTGCCGCTGGTTCATTTCATAAGAAGGTAAAGAATATTCTGGACCTCCACATTATAAATTACCAATTACGGCCTTTCAAGTTGCCACATGGAAATAAATGTGCAAAGAAAACTTTTTCAAACTGAAGCGCAAGTACAATAAAGTTGGCATGCAGTTCAAAAGATTAGCGGAACCATTTCAGCAATAGTTTGATACTTCCTAAAGATAATTACTGACAGAATGGCGGATGCCAGGAAAAGTAATCCACAGTTCCACACCGCATTTAGATCTCATCTACAGAGTTGCAGTAGGAGAACTAACTGGGATAAAACCAATGGTAAATGCCTGGACTGAGATATAATCATATAAATGATGGTTGGACTTAGACTATAACTACACAAGCATCATCACAAAGAGGAGGCAGAGATACATTTGGGTTTATTTTCGTTTTCTCCCAAACAAAAGAGCGGGTACTTGGGAACTATCAAAGGGGTCAAACAAAGTAATTAGCAGTTGGGGACTTCCAGTGCATTGGGCACCTCAGATCACCGAGGTACAGACAATCCACAAATCCACAACACATGTCGAGACCCATTGAAAGCCTACCACCTCCACTGGATATGTCAAAGAAAGTCGAAAAGACTAACAAGTTCTAAATTAGTGACCTAGTCTTATGTGAGGTGGTTCTATGATGAGACAGGTGAGCATTTTGGTTTTCATGCTAAGCCTAAGCCAATGTAACTCACCTTGTCTCAGCATGAGAATGACAACTTGTGTAAGCTTTAGCATTCTTAATGACATGAGAACTGAGATAACACCAAAACTCATGAACCAACTGAAGGTTAACGTGTGCATGTTTAGGACGCCAACACAGATATAGAAAGATCAATCATTACCTTCTATTGATTTTTAAAAAAGGAAACACCAGTGAGCAAGACATTTTGTCGATGCTTAGCTTATTTGCATTAATACAGCGACAAAATCTTTTACTTACTAAACAAGCAGAGCATTAAAACAACAAATCAATAGTCATCGGCTTCCCATTAACTTCTCAGATCCAATCATCAGCACAGCCTATGAAATTCAGCTAATAAATTTCCAAATGTACATGTAACAAGTAATCAATACAAAATACGCAGAGAAATTAACAAACAGCTAACGACAAACAAACTACACATCTTTCACTTTTATTCTGAGATTCTATCAGTGTTCCCCAACTATGGTAATACGGGGTATAAGGAATCACATAACCCTTAATCATGGTTCCAAGGATCTGGAAATTAATTCAAACAGCGAATCAATGAGTTAAATAGAACCAATTCATCCACCAGGACATTACAAAAAAAATATTGAAGACATCAGTGAAGCCATCTAACCATAACTCGAAAATGACAAACAACTAAATAAAGAAATCCCTTATCAAAATCTTATCTTTGAATCAAGAAACTAAGGAACAAAACCTAAAACCAAGATCAAATTCAAAAACACATTAACAACCCATCAAAAACAATTACTCACTCCCATTCAACTACAAAGGATAAAAACGTAAACAACTAGTCGAAGAGACGGAATACTAAACATCATGAACTCATCACCAACACCCACAAAATAATACAGCAAAATTGGCAAAATGCATATCCTTCCCACTTCATACACAGCAAAAAAAGGAGGGAAAAACCCAACACCACAAACATCAAGTAACAAACACTCCATCCACAAAGATTAAACCTTTTTACATCTACAAACATAAAAATTATAACTATTTTTGCTACCAATTAACTTCACATTCAAATTTCACCAAATACACAAAATTAAATCAAAACCCTAGAAATTTTATAATCTGGGCATGCTTATAAACTAATAAACAACAGTTTACTGGTAAAAACTTAACAAAATTAATGGTAAACATTAATTAAAGACAGGAGATTTATACCAAACACTGAATTTACTGCTGAGCAGGAATTTGAATGCAGGGACTGTCCTGAACTAGTTGATGAAAATGACAAGAGACCAATCTATGAATTCACCCAAACTTTATGTTAAAATAAAAATGTGACAACAAAATAAAAGTTGTCACAGATTTTATAAATTGGGAAAATGGTTATGTGCTTCTTCAGTTCTTCACTAGATTGAATTGTAAAAGAAAAAGACTAGGCATTTTCAGAAACAAAATATTAACCATTTTGCATGGTTAAATCTTAACTATGGTTAGTTGTTCCATACATGAGTGCATGACACAGTGAACACACATATCCTCTTCTTTGAGGAGAAAAGTAACCATGGTTAGTTTTTGACCAAGGTAAAGTTAAGTAGTTGGGGGAAAAGTTAGCTTTGACTTTTTTCGGGTTAGGATCAGGTGGAGTTTTTTTCGTAGAGTCGATAGAATTATTATTTGTAGATAAAGAATTGGGTTTGAATGTCGAGCGACGAGCGTCCATGAGAAGGGATTGAGTTATTTATTTACTATTAATTTAAGAAACACTAAAACTTGTGAGAGACGGTCTTTCAATAAGTTATTGAGAGACCATTCCTCTTTACCCTTTTATTTGTATTTCGTACCCTTTTATTTGTATTTCGTGACCCTTTTATTGTTGATCGTGACATAGTAATTTCGTACCTATTTACATGATAAATGTACCCATTTTCCTAATGTGTACCTATTTAATTAGGTTTAGTACCTATTTTACTAGTTTAGTACCGGTTTTTCTTAAATTTGTACATTAGTCTCTCAATAAACTTATTGAGAGGCCGTCTCTCAGGAGACTTACTCTTCCACAATATACTGCAAAGCAATCAGACTGTTACCAAGTGTGCCTTCATAAATTAGCATTAATGTTACGAAATTGCGTGTTAAAAATCTTTTGCATCACACTATATTTGGAAGATCTTACTGCATTTGGGATGTGGATATGAAACCTTGCCCCCACTTAACGCTTAACGTGCAGTCTGCAGCAATGATTTAAGTGAAATAGTAATCGTCTCAAGTGGCTTTTTGATTAATACAATCTTTGGGTTGTTTAAAATTATATTCTTTTTTTAAGGTCAAATTAAGGGAGCAGTCGCCACAATGCAAAGTATGTGGAGAAGAAGCTTCGTTTACCCCTGAAGAGTTCAAAGAATTCGACTATGAGAAGTTCACTCAGACTCCCTTGTCTACTGTAAGATGCTTTTTCTCTACCAATTTATATATCGAGCTTGAATTTGCCTCTTCTTCTGGTATTTTTACAAGTCGTCTTTCTTTTGTCTAAACATTCCCTATATACGGTATTAGACTTACCACTGAATACTCCTAAAGCCAAGTTATTTGGGTTGATAAGATGGCTTGCCTTTAATAAGAGCCTTTTTTTTATGATTTATTCTTTCATTTACTGGGTTGAAGTGAGAAAGACCTTTAGTATGCATTGGAATCATATGCATGTTTCTTTTTGGTGTTCATGTCGATTAATATAAGTATGATAAACTCTACATTAAATACTGCATGATGTATTCCCAAGTAACTAGAATATTCAGAAAGGCGGAAATACTATTAGATAAAAATAACTAACCTGTTTAAGTAGGCAAATTTGTGTTCGGAACGTCTGATTATTTAGTGTTACACACTTACACTTGGCAGTTAGCAGCTACCTTGATGTAGATTGTATACTTCAGTTATGGAATAAAAGGTACTTTTGTCCCCAGAAGTGTAGTCTTGCCAAAGTTGAAATTATGTTTTGTCTTGGTGGAAGTTACTCTTGTGGGAATAAGCCAAGAAGTTGCCGTCGCCCAAGATATTTTATTGAAGAGAATGTATTTAATTCGAAATTTATTCTAACTTGTATATGTCCAATATTATTATAAATTATGAGGTGGTTATGAAATTGCCTGCTGTTTATTCTGATTTTTTTTTAGTTGGCCATATAGCTAATAGGTTAGGTACCTTTTGACAAAAAACCCCTACAAATATATAATATTTCAAATTTCAAGTGGGGCACCTGCCACCCCGGCCCCGGCCCCCTAGATCCGCCCATGTCCGCCGCAAGTTTGAGATATGTTAAATATTACCCACTAGAGGTGATCAAAAGCGGGCTTGGGCCGGACACGGGCCGGGCCCAACTGCTAAAAAAGTGTCCGACGGGCCTTATTTTAGAGCCCGAGCCCGCTAAGCGGGCCAATTTTCATTGTTCGTACCCGCCCACTCCAAGAAAGCGGGCCGGCCCGCGGGCCTTGCTAAAATCAAATACAAAAATTAGCATTTCTATTAAAACACGAGTTTATTATCACTACACCCGCAAAAACTTAACATTGTCTTTTAAAACTTACACTTAATAAAATACTACTATATAGTAAGTTTCAAAAGTTAAGTTTAGTAGATTTTGGAAAAAAAAAAAAAAAAACAAGTTTGACAATATTCTCATCAAAATATTGAAAGTTCATTTTTGCTTTAGTTTTTCTGTG
>JAYMSF010001921.1:0-11087 GCA_036897335.1 Silene vulgaris
CTGATAGAAAGCATCTCTCTTTTATCCCTCCTGACCAAACCCGAAATAAAATGAAGTGAACTATTGAAGCTACCAGTTGTATTTTGGAAGTCTGAGAATTTGAATCCCACATTGGTGAAATAATAATGTCTTCTAGTACTTAGTTTGTCAAATTACGTTTTCTCTTTTACATTTTCAATATTATAAAGTTTATTTTACTAACATCATAAAACATTTAAATTTGATACCCATACCAATATGTTTTTATCCAACCACAAGGTATGGGAATGAAATTGATTCCAAAGAATAAACCAAGCTCATGATATGAGAAATCAAGTCCCAAACTCATACCACCCTTGAATGATTCCTCATTCCAATCTCATACCACTACATGAACCAAACATCTCATAGTAGAGTTATATAATAAAAATAAGTATTTGCAAACGTGTATATGCATATTATTCTTTTTACAGATGATAGAGTTTCATCAGGAATTTAAAATATAACATTCTCAAAAACATAATTGAGTAATGTTTTAATCAAGTCAACAAGGCCCCAAGCCACTGTTCTCGATTTGTTTGCATCAAAGAACATGTCCTTTTGATTCATTTCTTTTAAAAAGAAAAAGTCATTTTTATAACTTTAAAAGATACCCACCAATAAACAAAATGTGAAAGTTTTGTAATTATGCTATTTGCATGTGTGTTTAATTCCATATTAGATTTGCACATTATAAACTCCCTCTCCACCGGTCCTCACTCCTCGATTACCCATCGATCTAAATTACGTAATCTAAATAACTTAATCTGACATTCAATTGAACGATCTTAGCATGACTTGAAATTTTTATACGATCCAAAGTTACATAGTTGACTTGCTTATTGTTTGGCTCGAAAATAATTTTATTTGAAAGTACGATCATTCGATTTGAAACCCAAATGACAATTATGTTTGTGAAATGATAAAAAACAATTCTGTCTCACTAAGCTCAAATAACACACCCCTAACCTTAAACCATAATGAAAATTGAAATGGCACGAAAAGATTAAAAAAAAAAAAATGTCAGAAGTGGGATTTGAACCCACGCCCTCTCACGAAGACCAGAACTTGAGTCTGGCGCCTTAGACCACTCGGCCATCCTGACTTTGTTGTTTAAATATTCTCTAAAATACATTAAATCATTTATTCTAAAGTTTGAGCAAGTATGTTGGGCATTGGAGTTTTTGTTTCTGAATTTCAGTCACCCCCATTTTCTTGCACAATTTATTCAAAACCCAAAATAAATACATTTGGATTAACTTTAGTTTAGTGTTAATTTTGTACTGCGTTACGGTTTTTTAAGATGGGTATTGTATAGTTCAACCAACATTGCTTCATAGAAGAGTGTAAAATTAGCCGTGTTGGTGAGCTTTGTTTTGGTGGCCTTTGTTGGCTGAGATTTCGGGTGTAGGCGATTGGTTCGTTCTGAAAAATGTGGTTGTGGGTCGGCTTGGTGCTTTGCGTATGTGTGGAGCATTGTCCCATATCGGTATAGGTGGTCACGTGTAGGCCGGGCGGAGCCAGGATTTCAGCCTAGCGGAGGCGAAAAATTTCAGCGGGGGCGAACTGGTAATGGTATAACGGGAACCCAAAAAAAGTTCAAAAATTTTAGCTAAAAAATTTGAAATTTCCGGTTGCCAGCGGGGGCGACCGCCCCTGCTAGCCCCCCCTAGATCCGCCAGACCCACGTGAGGTGAAGTGGACTGGGGAAGTGGGCTAATACAGGTTGGGAGGAAAGGCTCGTCAAAAAACGGCTCATGAGCTTCACTGCACCGAGCCAGTCCCCCCCATCGGCCACCTTTAAATTATCTACTTAGACTAGGTTCTAGAGGTGTGATTCAATGCGGGATTAGACATGGATTTATCAGCCCACAAAAATCTCATTTAACGGGTTTGGGATAGATTAGTGGACCCATTTTGAAAAAAAACATTGTTCGTGACCACATTTTTTGGGGCAGAACAAGTGGGGTATAATGGGTTACCTACCCGTCCATGACGAACTCTACTCGATTCATGGCCTAATGATAACATGCTACATTGCCACATATTAGGTCCAAGGTGAAAGTAACTCGTAAATAAAATGAACCGTTCAAAATTCATTTAAGCTTTAGCTAGTCGGAAGTAGGCAATAGACAATAGTCACTTGGATTTGGTCAAATAATCAACCTTGCTGCAAATCTCAGAAGATGAAAAGTTACTTATTTGCTCTTTGCTAACTAAAGTTCACTTGTTCAACCCATAAATTCTTCCCGGATCATGCGAAAAGTAGACAAAAGATGCTCTAATCCTTGGAGGACTTGTTAATGAGAGACTTGTGGATGTGGGGAATTACTCCACCACTAGCAATGGTTCCTTTGATCAGAGTATCCAGTTCCTCGTCTCCTCGAATTGCCAGCTGTAAATGCCTTGGTGTGATACGCTTCACCTTCAGATCCTTACTGGCGTTTCCTGCCAGCTCCAACACTTCTGCAGTCAAGTACTCCAAGATGGCTGCTGTGTAGACTGCTGCTGTTGCACCAACTCTTCCATTTGCAGAGACACTGGTCTTAAGCAGGCGGTGAACACGACCCACTGGAAACTGCACAGGAGTAAAATCGTCATTATATCAGCGAAGTTCAACAAGCCCAAAAGGAAAACAGAAATCAAGTTATCTAGCAACCAGCTGACCCAATACTAACATATAAAATGCATCAAGTATACATAAAGCGCTAATAAATTGTACGAATATTTTTATTTTTCTTTAAGAGAATAAAAAATTTGTATATTAAAAAAAAACAAATCTAACAAATTATTAACTTAAACACCCCTGAAAATAGGTACTGGGTATTGTAGTACACTGGGTTGCTAGGATTCCTCCTCAATTGGGTCGACACCTCGACGGTATATCCATATTTGTACAGACAACATTCCACAAGCATTTTAACAATGGTGGGCCTTCACTCCTTCAGAAGGAATGAAGATCACAATCTTTTGCCAGAAAATAGAGATAATGAAATACCCCACACTATCATAGATGGTACCTGTCATCCCATCCAGTGTTCCATCTTTCCAAACTAGGTTGTCTAGCAATTTGGCAATGATCTTGAATTCATTAGAAATTTAAAACTAGTAATCACACTGAGAGCAATAAACTATTGAAAGTTTAGAACTACAGGAATCAAAATGAACTTGATTCATCACATTGTGGTTGCATTTCAAGCAAACATCATTGACTGTGAGATGAGACGACTTGACGTCTCATCGCTGTCTAGCCCCTTTCACATAGATCAAACATTACCAGAGAATTCCAATAAACAACAAAATCTTTAAATGAACTAATGAAGTAGGCCAAAATATAATCCAAGGGTAAAGTCAGCCCTGAACTTCAATAGTTCAATTATTAGCTGAATCATGTCATAGATATCACCAAGAATGTTTTAGCCTAGTGGTTAAGTTTAAGCTTTAACGTACTAGATACAGTAGGTCCAGGTTTTTGAATCCCCCCTCTTTGATTGTACTGGCCGCATTCACAACTCATACCATGACATTACACCAAAAAAACTTCAGAAGTTGCCATCTAATGACAACCCAAGGTAAGTCCAGGCTCGAGTTTCTTCCCAGTCTAATCTGGCATTTAAAGTCATACAAGAATTAAGTACCCTCCAGGGTAATGAGAGTCTCTATCTAATCTTAATATTTAGGCTCTTGTTAGTTGAGAAAAGAATAATCAACCACTCAAGCTACGGTTACTAAAAGAAAGCAACATCTCCAGTTCATTGCCTAATGCCCAAACACGTCCTATCCGATAAGCAGATTCAGATAAACTCCCATTCTCAAGTTAAAGTTATATAAAAAGTATAGTCAACTGTTCATTACCCCGAGCTCAATTAAGCCCTATTAAACAACCTCCCCTTCTCAATGTAAAAAAATCATCAAACACCCATTTGAAAAAGAAACTCCTTAGTCCTTGTTCTTCTAGAGTTAATTTCAGTTAAGCTATATTCAACTCAGTCCAGTTCATTTTTGTTCTTCAGAACACAAAATTTCCGTCCAAAAGAACAGTCACCAATATCTTTAGTGGGAAAAAGATCACAAAGAATGGTCGGAACTATTTGGAAAATTTAGATCATATTTTTGATGACTCGAGAATAAGACATACATATTCCTCAAAATGGTCACAGAAAGTACTAAATAGCTTGATACATGTTCCATTAAGTATCAAAATATCAACACCCTTGCAAAGAGGACTCACTAGTTAATTTGTCTAGTCATGGTCCTTTTTCACTTCTTCGTCGTGATCAGCAGGCAACAACAAATCCATATTACTGAGCCATTATCTGATTGTGGTCCCTAACTTCTCCAATGAACTAAGTTCGTTTCCACAAAACCTAAATATGAAACCCTCCTATATTCTAGTACTTCTTGAGGAAGAAGAGTACTTATGAAAAGACCGGTAAAAAAAATTAGGTAAAAAAGTTTCCTATCCAACCAGCAACTTTACCGCATTTATGTAAGATGTATGCTTCAAACAGATATCTGTTAAGCATAACGAGTTAACGACACTACAGCATGACTAAATTCCGATGCACAGAAACTGAAATGAAGGGTTCTGAGCAGCTCTGTAAACCAAAATGTATATCATCCAGAATGAAACAACTAACAAAAGGGAGTACACGCAAACAAACTCGCCTTGTACCTCTTGTCAATAACAACTGAGTATCTTACTGTCCACAGCATTCCATTAAAATTACGGCTAACATGCAGAGGTCTCGTCCCAAATCGGAAAACTCCACAAACCACAAACCACACACCCAGAAACCAGAAATACCAACAGGCACAATAACTGCTACAAATTCCCAAGCAAAACAAACGTTTAATCGAAAGCCACATTGTCCAGCTTAATCATTACTATGTTAATTTGTCAACGAATGACCAAGCGAGAAGATACGTTACGCAGAGAAGTGCCTACGCTCAAACATGATTCAAGAAAATTATTCGACATCTCTACTCCCTCCGTCCTAATCATTTATTTACCGTTAATTAAAATACTCCTTCCAAAGAATAACAAGAAAAAGTAAACAAATGATCGGGATTGGGGACAAAGGGAGTACAAGTCTACCCGCTTCTCTACTGCAGTCTCGGCTGTGGATACACAGTCGCTGTAACACACCGTCAACAATTTGTACAGAAAGTTATTCGACATGTCAGTATTCCGTCATAACAATCATTTGTTTACGTTTGATTAAAATAGCGGTTGAGCAAAGAAATAGAGTAAAAAAAAAACGGTAAAAGAAAGGAAAACCTGAAGACCAGCACGAGAAGAGCGAGAAATAGGGGATTTCTTGTCTTTATCCTTGTTAGGTTTCCCAGTTGTTAATCCTTTGGCACCTTTCCCTGACATTTTTGATGATTGGTTTCTTGCTTCCTTCCTTTCTTTCGAATCGTTTGGGTTCCCTCGCAAATGCAAAATGATTTCTCAATTCAATTGATTTGGGAATTTATTTACCTTTTGATTTAATATAAACCAAGTACTCCGTATTAGAGTTTGGGCAGGATACGTCGTCTCCAGTTTCGAGAGCTTATTCCACCTTAAATGAATCTATGGGCCCAATTAAAAGGCCTCGGACAATATTGAGCGTCGACAAATCACTAAATATCGGCGATAATTATTAATGAACTTCTCACTTTGCCCTCCACATAACCTTACACCTAGACCTGCCTAACAGATTAGGTCGTGACGGATTTGGGTTCGTGTTATATGTAAACGGGTCACGAACCCTTCAACCTCAACCCGACCCAATTTAATTCGTATCGGTTCATGTCGACCCACTTAAATCAATGGGGGTCATCAAGCCCAAACCCAAACCCGTTATTTGTACATTAGGTTCGGTGTCGTGTTTTCGTATCATGCCTATATTTGGAAAGTTTATACTTCCTCTGTCCCTATCATTTGTTATCCTATTCCATTTTGAGGTTTTGATCATTGACACTCAATTTGTTTCACTCGACATATATTAATTGGCAAATTTATGTGATAAATGATCAAGAAAAAACAATCGTAAACCAATTGTTTTGTTACGAGCTTTCGCAATTTCCAATTACGGTTTGCATTATGTCGACCGATGACATAAACAACGATCAAGCTAGGAACGACGTCGAAGAGCTATGTTTGTATCACAAGAAACTAGTTTCAACTGGATCAATTTGTAACTGGACTTATGGTGTTAAAAAAAACCTAGTCAAACTTAGGTGAAGGAGGAATTATTACCTTCATACGAAGGTAATACATTACTTCGGGGGAGGTGGATAACTAATACTCCCTGAATACTACAAACCGTAGTACAAGACTGACTGTATCTTAGTATCTAAATGACAGCAAACAAAGAGTATATGAATCAAAAACGAATACATTTGCTAGTATGTGAGTTTGTTCCAAAGTTACAAGACGAATACGTTGCATATCAGTTTGCCGTTTACTTGATGAATCCGGATCATTGAGCTAGCTCCGAGGTCTGATAGATCCCCTACCAACCAGGACAAGGGTCTGAAGTGACTCTGAACTAGAGCAAATTAAACCATTCAAAGTAAACACAAATTCAAGCATATTTTGCTGGTCTGGCGATAACCAATGGTTGAAACTTGAACGGCCAAAAAAAAGACCTGCTGCAAGTAAAATAATCAAGTTGGAACCAAAGATAAAGAACTTGTCAGTACACACACATTCACTAAAAATACTACAAGCGATTTTGTTTTCCAACAAGCCGAGCAAGGGAAGATTATATTGCTTCTATGCCTCAATGAAAAATGGCAAAACTAGGCTTGAACATATCTTTTCAGTACTAACCGATGCATCAAACTTCATAAGCATGATTCGGTAATTCTGTTATTCTGCTACCACAGTTGCACTCGCTCAAGAGCAAGACCACCTCCCATGATTCCTAAGTTGTCGAATAGATCCAAGTTGAACTCACATATGTTAAACCTCTCAACCCGGCCCCCAAATCAAATCTAAGAACCAACGTACAAGCTTCAGTACTACAAGCAGCCCATTACAATTTTCATTATTAAACATGGAACCCTATAATCTGGAGCTAACTCAAAGAAGCAGCAGCAGCTGGCAAAGCTGAACCGGAACTAAGCTGAGGAGCACCCCACCCAAATAGAGAGAGTAGATTACCAGATTTTGGAAACAGACTTAAAATGGTCATAAAACTATTTTGTTTAGGATACAGGATTTACTTGACTGCTCTGATGGATTAGTCGACTCCAACATACTCTCAAGTCTGAAGAAGTACAATACAGAGCATAGCACCTTGTACGACATCTATGCCTAAAACAGCTCCTCAACTACTATCGAAGGCCAAAAGCGTAATGATGTGGGTGCTCCATGTACAGACAGTTTGACGAACTGTAGTAGCTCACTGTATAACCGTAAATAAGCTACTCTGAACAATGTATCATATCTATGCCTCCGAAGGCTCCTCAAAGGCAAAAGGCGAAACTAGGGTTGGAAAATATCTAGCAATCCTAAGAAAATTATCGAACCTCAAAAGCTTTTTGTACTGGCCAGGTTTCGTGCCTGTGTCAATAACCCCCAACGTTCTACGTCGCACAGCCCACTCACCATTACATGGCCCTGTCAAAAAAAAACTTTCCAGTCCTCGTAAACCCTATCATTTCAGAGGCCGGGTCTAATTTCAACCCCTCTGGTAGGCCAATAGATTCACTACCGCGGGAGGTTCCAATATGCGCAATAACTTGTCACTTGTAGACGTAACCCGGCAGCATTTGCTCAAATACCCTCCCATGAATCCTAAATAGTCAAACCCACCCCAATCGACCTTCAATAGGTCGAACCTCTCAACACCTAAATCAAAGCTAACAACAACTAACATATCAATATCTACGCTACTACGAGCAATCCAATATAGTTTTTCATTAATAAGCAAAGCTCGCCGATAAGGAATGATAACATCATGGTCAAAATCAATCTCCCTCCATATATTTTCCCTTAGAGAGCATATCTGAAAAATATTACTATATGTTCCATTTTCGAGATGCACTACCAAAACTCGGAACATATTTGTAGTCATCAACAGAGGGCGCATAACCAAATCCAAGAGATTTATAAACGGAAGCCCGTTTACTAAAACGGTCTAAATACCCATGTGACGCATATTTGTGCAGCTTACGGGTAGCCGGGTTCCATATAATGAAGTATTTATCTGAAGCAGGTGGGGTTAAACAAACCAACCCATTACAACAGCCTATAAAGTCAAGATAATCATTTCCGACCCCAAAGTCAACGTCGAGTTTAACCAAATTATCTTCAAAATTACCAGAAACTTGACCCTCATCATCATCATCATAAGAGAAAATGTAACAATTATTTTCACATATGATAAACAGGGAGTTAACAGGAGCGGAAGGGTGAGACAAGGGAGATTTGATAAGGTGGGCATTGGCGAAATCGGGAGACGAAAGAGTAGAATACCATTATTTCGAAACTGACTTAAATCGAAGAACGGATTTGACGGGCAATCTTGTAAGTATTTCTTCAACTATCAGATCATCAGAGAGGTAACTTTGTTGCTCAATCGATTGTTTCTTCATTGAATTATGTGGGTTTTTATCTCCCATTTTCTCAGATCTTCAACTGTAAATAGTAAAGGAAGGCAGTGAACTGTGACAGAGAGTTAGGGTTGTTCTCAAGATTTGTGACTTTTTTTACTTGTGGCTGAGGGTAGAACAACAAATTACTACTATCTCCTTTTCTTTTTCTTTTGACTCGTATTTTATCTACCATTATTTAACCGACCAATTTTAACTTGAAAATAATGAAAGATCGGCAAAAGCCGGGTTTAGGTCATTTTCGGATTCATTACTATAGACTTATTTAGGAGCCATGACCGTTGTGTCACAGTAAAAATCAGGGTTGGGTCATACTAGGTCGATTCAATTCGCATTATGAGTCAATCTCAGATCTTCACTTCATACGTCGGGGAGCAGGCGATGTAATTTTGCCTGTCTACCACTAACTCCATGGTAAGGCAAGGGACAAACAGGTTGCCTCTCGGGTCAAGTTATACAAATTAGGGTAGAATACGGGTCAAGTCAAAAAGAAATTTCTGACATCGAATTAAACCACCTACTCTGAATATGGAACAAAACACAGTTGCTGGCAATACTAGAGGCCATTTAGTTTATCAGTACAATGTTTAAGGAGGCACGGACCACGTAGTGTATCGCAAGTATGCCTAACATAAATTCTCAATAAGAGAAGGTAAACAATGGGCTAATCGTAGCACAATTTACCGTCTACATGCTACGGACAACTCAATGGAAAAAACGCAAAACCAGGCTTCCAAAATTTCTTGCAATATTTACCGACTCTTCAAACCACAAAAGCACCAGTTACTACTGTTCAGACCGTAATCCTACTTGACTACTTGTGTTTGTGTGGGTGCTTTTACTGCTCTCATGTACAGACAGATAGATGAATTGTAGTAGCAGACGACTAAACTGCATCAAAATGACAGCAAAGACAAGCCTGCCTTATGTTTCTGACTCTTCTTGATAACAGAGCCCGACACTTGGACACATACGAGTCTAAGTAACATATAGCTAGGTAAAGGCTAATCATCATCTTTTTGTTAATTTCCTATAGAAAACGGTGAGATAAAACGTCGATGGTAGACCACTATGCTACCTTATCAGCATGTTGAAAGGTTATAAGAGGCCATTACATATCAGAATATCAGATCAATGTTCAATCGAATGATCCGGGTCCATGTATGCTAGCTCTGAATCTTTCAAGATGATGTAAACACTAGCTGATCCTGATAGGTCCAGCACTACAACCAACCAAGGACAAAGGTCTGAACTAGAGAAAAACATTCCAAACAAACACAAATCCATGTGCGCAACAATCTTATAATAAGCGTATTTTGTTGGTCTGACGATAAATTAATAAAATGTAAAGGTCTAAAGGACTAGACTGACTTCAAACAATCCAAGGAGCGAGCAAGGGAACAATTAATCTATCTAACCCAACGGCGAAACTAGGCTTGGAACATATCTTGACATCTCAATCACCTCATGGAATCTCAAAAGCATTTTGTATTTCATAGGTCTCGTACATGTGTCAACTATCCCCAACGCTCTTCTCCTTACATTGTAACTTGGCCCGGTCACAAAAACCTTGCCAGTCTTTGTAAACCCGATCATTTCAGAGTCCTCGTCTAGGTTGAACAACTGCTTTGGTAAATCAATAGATTTCGTTGTTGCAGGAGGTTCCAATATGTGCATTAAATATGATGACCAGTTTAACGTGCTCAAACATCCACTTATAACTCCTAAAAAGTCTGACTTATCCAAGTCGATGTTAATTATGTCAAACCTCTCAACCTCTAAATCAAAGCTAAGAAGTAAATTATCGTCTTCCTTAATATTCGCATACCAATATAACTTTTCACTAACAAGCACTGCTGGCCCAAAAACAGAGAGTTCATCATTACAAAAATCAATTTTTCTCCACTTATTTTCCCTGAGAGAGAAGATACAAACAATACAATCACTTATTGCGTCTTCTTGATACGCTGTCAAAATTCCTACATATTTGTAGTCATCAGCAGAGGATGCATATCCAAATCCAGAAGCTAAGTAAAATTCACCGGCTTTATCAAAACGATTTAAATACTCATGTGGCGCATACTTGTTCAGGTTTCGGGTAGCCGGGTTCCATAAAATAAAGTACTTGCCAGATTCTGAGGTTAAACAAATCAACCCATTGCAGGATTCAGTAAGTTCAAGATCATCTTTCTCGGCCGAAAACCCAGGGTCGAGTTCAACCAAATTATATCTAAAATTACTAGAAGTTTGATCATCATCGTAAGAAAAAATGTAACAACTCGTACAATCCATGATAAATAAGGCATTAACAGGAGCAGATGGGTGAGAAAAGGGAGATTTCATAAGGTGGGCATTGGCGAAATCGGAAGAAGAAAGAGTAGAATACCATTGTTTTGATACGGACTTAAATCGAAGAAGGGATTTGACAGGCAATCTTGTAAGTATTTCTTCAATTATCA
>JAYMSF010001922.1:0-11087 GCA_036897335.1 Silene vulgaris
TGAACTACTACATCCAGCTCTTTTTTGATTTGATATATCTCTAAGACACTGGCTTGGCCATATCTTTCAAGAAGTTCAGACCATAGCTCTTGTGCAGAGTTTACATACTTCATATTATCCTTAATTGGCACAATCAAAGAACTCAACAACCAATTTTTTACCATGAAATCACATCGAATCCACTGATTATAATTTTTATCAGTTTTTGCAGGTTTTGGAAAGGTCCCATCAACAAAAGAATCCTTATTTTTGGATACTAAAGCCATGAAAGCATCCCTCCTCCATCCTAAAAAATCTCGTCCATCAAATAAAGTGGTGACTAAGCTAGCAGTGGGTTGTTCAGATTGAGCCAGAAACAAAGGGTCATCATAGTATTCATAGGAAGTTGGTGATGAAGTAGTACAAGGCATGATTGTGTTTTAAATGTAAACAATTGATTGATAACTAATATGAATGTAGCGGAAGCGAATTTATTGTATGAAAAGATCAAAGAATCAAAGATATACCGAAGTATGTATAGATGAATCAGCTGATGATGAACATCAAGAAGCTTAAAAAACCCAGAAAGTTTGAAGATTCCCAGAAGATTAAGATCCTTGATGCAGAAACCCAGAAAAGATGAAGATCCCTGATGAAAAAACCCAGATCAGATGAAGATTCTTGATGAAGAACCCAGCTGGATTGAAGATCAGGAATCGAAATCCCAGAAATTTTGATCGTTTTACCTCACTGATACCATGTGAAATATTGTCATTTGTGTGAATATTGATTTCATGAATATTGAATATCAAATTATAATTCTGTAAGTACAAATTGTTGATGCATTGAGTATATATAGCAAGCTTCTTAGGATTAGAACAACTAATCTCAAATTAGGAAATCTTGCTATAACTAACTCAAGGCTTATAACAACTTTCCAACAAACTCTTAACTAACTTAGTTAATTCTAACTAACTTAGTTAATGCTATATATCTAATAAAGTAACTCAAAGACCTAAAAATAAAAACGCGGAGATGTAGAAATTATGTTTTCCTATTATAATAAGCAAATTAATATCCCTTTCAATCAATTATTAGTTGTTGAACATAAATAAATTTGCGAAGTCTTGATTTATATTTAATGTCCGTCTTAAACCTTAAAACGGGTCAAATACTACCATATGAAGGTAATAAGGACAAAAACTTTTCGTACTCCTATTTTTTAGCTAATTTGACATGTAATCTGGTGGTGTGTGTTCGACTTATCTTAAACTTAAACATACCGCCCGTCTTAAATGAGAATCAAGAATTTGTCATAAATAAGAAAATTTCCGAAAAATAAACTATATACGGCGTATATTTTTTATACGGCATACTTATATGATATTATGGTATCATATTCGACAATTAAGGAAAGAAAAGATGAGACAATAGCATACGTCATTCAAAACAAAAGCCCAAACCCGATGGACACGTGTAATTCGGCCCAAAACCGTTTCACACACAACATACCTCTCTATAAATACGGCCGTTATACCCTTTTCCTCATTATCATCGCATTTTCCTCAAATTAAAGACCTTTTCATTCATTTTTCACCGACGCTTTAATATTTCAACAACAGAGAGAGATCGAACAATGGCGGAAGAAGGACAAGTCATCGCATGTCACACCAATGAACAATGGACTCTCAATCTTGACAAAGGCAAAACTGAGCAGAAATTGGTACACTTCTCTTCTCTATTTCCCCCTTTTTTTTTAAAAACTAAATTGATTTGATTTTTTTTTGTATAATATTTGTGAATTCTGATGAATTAGGGTTTTTGGTGTTTTTTTTTGGTTAGATTCTCAGTAATTTAGATTAAATGTGTTTTTCGTGAAGAATAATTGTGATGCCTTTCAGTTGGTGTTGATATCATGTAATTTGGGACTAGTTAAAATTTGATTAAAATTCGCGTCTCAAAGAATGTAAAAGGTAAACAAATGATTGCGATTGAGGGAGTATATGTTTCACCTATTTGTTATTGCTGTGGTTTGTTGAACTAGTTTGAGTTTATTTAACGCCATCTATTTCTGTCGTGGATTCGCCGTCCAAACCCTAAACCAGATAACCGTGGCCAGGATTTGAAACCAGTGGGGGCGAAAAATTTCAGGGGGGCGGGGCGGACGAGTAATGGTATAAGTGGAATTCGGAAAAATTTCGAAAATTTTTACTAAAACTTTTGCGATTTCCATCTGCCAGCAGGTGCGCTAGCCCCTGCTAGCTCCCCCTAAATCCACCACTGACCCGCTGACCGTGGCGGAGGTCACAGTACTAGTTAATGTTGTTAAAAGTTTTGAGAGTCCTCATTTACGTTTAACTAGGTTATTGACGTGGTCCGTTTCATTGAGATTGAGTGTCTGATGTGGTAATGTGTATAATGACAGGTTGTGATTGATTTCACTGCTTCCTGGTGTGGACCATGCCGTATGATTGCACCGTATCTGGCTGAATTGGCTAAGAAGTACCCAAATGTCCTGTTTCTCAAGGTTGATGTTGATGAGTTGAAGGTACGTCTTTGCTTCTTTGATTTCATCAACTCGAACCTTGGATGTTTCTGCAAAGTTTTATATGCAGTTTTCGTGTTTGTTGATCCGTTTGCTAATTGTCACTTGTAGGATGTTGCTGAAGCATGGAATATAGAAGCTATGCCCACTTTTATTTTCCTCAAAAATGGAGAGAAAGTTCATCTACTGAAGGGTGCTAGGAAAGAAGAACTTGCAGCAGCAGTACTAAAGCATTCAGAGGTTTCAGGTGGCACTTCATCAACTTCTGCAATATAAGCCGGAAGTTTAACAATGAGCACTGAGCAGTCTTGTGTTGATGTCTACTAATATTAATCAGTGTGTCCGAGTGATTAGCTTTGGATTTCCCTTATAGTTTGCTAAGCTTGACGTTAAAGCTAATAACATTTGTGTGTTCTAAACATGGTTTGTCCATTTATCATGACATCCTTCGTTCATCGTCGTTTCTATAATAACAAGCTGCTGTGACATTGAGATTGGGTTGTCTTCATGTGTTAATGTTATTATAACTATATATTCCTTGTGTTGTGACATTGTTATGGAGCGTCTCTTCCTTGCGGTATGCCGGTATGTGCATCCTCTGAGGTGCCAAGTACCTAGTAAAATGTGAATCACTTGCTAATATAATTGTGAATGCCTTCATGGCGCACTGGTGCAGTATGTTCCTCGTTTGCATTAAATTTATAATGGAAATCTAATACGGAGTATGTAGTTCACTTCATAATCAATGATAAAGACACAAGGTTTTTTCCCGACTGATCTTACCAATTGTAAACCCATCTCAAACAAGACACAACAGGACAAAGAATGCGCAAAATTTTCAGAGCACTAAACTGCTCATGCTATTCAGTACATGTTACGACTAAAACATACTACTCGCAATAGGATACCAGAGGTAAAATGTTCATCACTCACTGTACCTATAGACTGTGTTCATGTCGCAATAGGTGCAGGCCTTCGAGTTGCTCTGTTCCATTCCCTTTTAAAAGGCAAGAGAATGTTTCACTAAACTTGGATTACCTTGGCAGTCGTCGACCTTTAGGCCATCATCTCCTCTTACCTTTCCCTTTGTATATTTGACGACATGATGATAAACAAATTTTACGGCTCCGTACACCTTCTTTAGTTGTGCTTCACATACCTATGAGCAAATAGCTTCAATTGACAATCGTTTCAGAATGTTTGGGCATGGATCCCCACCAAAGTTCATGTTTGATATTGAAACAGAACATCTTCGCTTCCCGATACACATCTGTGACAGACAAAAAATGCAGTAAAACATCAGTCTAAGCTTTCTTAATATCGGTTGATGCTAAACGCCATATGCCAATGCAATGGGATGCAGCAATTGCAATTCAAGCCGGGTGGACATACAAGGGCGGTGAACCTTTCCCATTTGAGTTTTAACTTTGGACTTTTGCAGCAGGTCAATGTAAAGGAAACTATAGAGCCGCTAGTTCCTCAAGTGATCAGAGGTGTATTAAGAAAAACAATGAACAAGTCATGATATAGTGGCGGGCTTACTTTCTCCAAAATGGTGTGGGAGTCTTCGGCATGGCAAGTTCCCTTGAGGAAACTTCCACAAGTTCCTGAGGGAGTGCCAAAACTCGCGAACTGGATGGAAGATATTGATTGTCCGACTCCACATTGTAGGTGAGCCTTGACATGATCAACTGTTTTGTTATAACTTTCACCATCTAAGCTCCAATTATCAGCTGTTGGATGGTATTCATACACATCAGAACATACGCGTGCTACTGATCTCTTCACAAGCGAGATCTTTGATGCATCCCCTCCGAATTCCTCGAAAATCACCATTAAATTTTGTCGAGGCTTCAACCATGTCCTTGGAACATGGTACCTAACATGACCAAAGAAGTAATTATCATTAGAAGTCAACTATGATAACACAAATAAACAGTATAAGACATTACAACTACAACAGTCTCACTGTAAGGTTATGGCAATAAAGATTAGGCAAAAGGGTCATCCTGAGAAGTCAATTTCAGTATACGTAATTCGGGTATGTTTGCATTTGGGTCAAGTTATTTCGGGCTCAAGTATGTGTAGGTGTGTAATTATTGTGTCATTTTGGGGGGTAAAGGTCCATTCGGAGATATAAAAGTTGGGTCAGATGACTGCGATAAGATCAGTTCTGCCAACAGCAACAACGCATGTGAGGTAATACATTGATTTATCAGATCAGGCAGACATTTCAATATGGTGGTGACTGATAAGCATAGAGTATTACCATCTTTGAGTAGGACTACCGCAACCGTGCTGGCATTTTGCAGGGCGATAAGTCCCGTGATAACTGCAAGGACCACAGTTTCCCTTAGCGTAATTAGTCCAATATCTGCCTATATTATTGCCATTGATCCAAATTTCACCTTTCCCCATGCTCTGCATATCTAGAGCCACTGGTTCAACTCCTCCAGGTGCGTCAAAGTAAGCCTGCAACAATGCATAAACTCGTATCTCAGATTCATTAAAAATTTCTGTTAGTCTTTATTCTTGAAACTATCTCACATATGAAAATCGTTTAACAGACGTAAAATTAAAAGGGGTTGTATTAAATGTATTAAAGAGTAATTATCGGGTAAGTAGAATAAGACGGTCTAATGCTAATGGCCTCCAGCAGTCCACTGTCTGTGGTCTCACCTTGTACCATGTCAAAGGCTGAGTTCTCTGAGCAGCACGCGAAGCTTCTATCCAATCGGCAGATGAAACTCCTGTCGGAGATGCTAGATTCATTTTTTCTCCCTTCAATCCAATCTAAAAAACAGAGAGAGTTATTTGGAGCTGAGATAAAACAAATCAACAATAAAGCATCACTCTCAGGGGAAACATGACCCTCATGGCACTGTTATATGAAGGTTGACTAACCTGATACGACCATTTCTGCCACGTCAGATCCTTCTTGCCACTACGAAGGCCTTGCAACATGACTGGGCCTAGAACTCCAGTACTCCATGTTTCAAAACGCGGTCCAACATTCTTCATGGCAAATTAATAAATCAGCATTTTTCTTTCAGTAACAAGATCGTATGATGATACGATATACAGACCAATTTGAGTAAATTATATCATGCTCTCGGGTGTACCCGAGCAATTATGCTACCAAGCTATTTCACTAGTACTTGTATAAGACCGTTTTACTGTAAGACAGTTTTAATATCCATACAATTAAAGGAGTATTATGAAATGTGAATGAATATTTAGGATTGTTTCTCAGTGAAACAATCTTGATCCCCTCTCCCTCCCTCATTTATTGTCCTTGGGGGATCACGGTGGTCCTAGGACCGCCATATATATATGCAATGACTAGAATGACACTCGGAAACATACCGGCAAACCAACAGCTACGCTTAGTAAAGCAATTCTGTTCACTCCTGTCCGAAGCTTGACTGGTCCTTTGAACGTAAATCGCCTATCCTCCCTAGATCCGTAAGCTGACCCTGAATTCAAGGACAATATTGCAGATTGTAATACTCCCTCCATTCCATTTATTATGTCCCAATTTCATTTTTGGTCCATCCGAAAATAAATGGCCCTTTTCTACATCTTTTAAAATAAAAAAGGTGATCTAGCTAAGGGTAAAATGTTACAGTATTTTATTACCAATGATTAGGGGTAACTGTGGACCTGTTTACTCTAGTTATAATAAGGGGTAACTGTGAGATTTGACAAAAGTACCTGACAGTTGCCCATTGAGGAAAACATGAACAGCATGCCCTGATGATTGCACTAATAATTCGGGAGCTTGGCCGTGTAAGTCAGATTGGCTGACTACAACGCTGGAAGGCAAGACACCCACAGGATATCAGTATCATGAAAAAGAAAAACTGCTCTTGGATACCAAAAGCTACAACAGTATTACTCTGGGCGACAAAAGGTCCCTTTTAAGCAATATAAGGGGCTCGGATATACAAAGCCTTGCCTCTTCCTTTGAAGTACAAAGATGATGTTCCCATATGACCCATGATGAAAATTTGTTTTGATTAGTCTTTGATGAAGGATATTTTCTTCTATTCCATCATATCCCAAAGCATAAGATGTCTTTTAAAATTACGTATCAAATACTATTTGCACGCGACAACAAAATTTCAACGTGATTCAAGTACATATTTTGCTTCTATTTTCGATCTCAGCATATAAGATATCTTATCTCAAGCTCAGATCACACCTAATTTCACAGCATGAACAATGAAGATCATTCATTTATCTTCTGTTTGCTCTTAGAGGTCATACCTAGTCATGTACCATAGATAGTCACTGCTGTCTCTGGTGACATTGACCTGCTCAAGAAGTCCATTAACTGTCATTGACGGACTATCCTCTAAAGAAGAAAGATCCTCATCATATGTTTGCCACGACAATAACTGGGAACTTGATGGTAACATTTGCATATGTGAGGTTTGAACTCCAACCTAGATGAAAATGGAAGAATCGTAGTTGAAAAATAGTTACAGCATAAATAACCTATGAAATAATACGGGAATAACGAACAAACACACCTTGGCCGTGTTGAAGACTACATTTTTACAATCAGGGAGTATGCTTATAGACCATGCTGGTAAATCATACTGTTTATTACGGAATGTCACCCTCTTAGATGAGCTGAAATGGTAATTGTACAGAAAAGCTGCACAAGTCCCTTTCCCAGAGAAGACGTGAGCCTGTACAAGTACATGGAATCAGGCCCACAATATCAGTAGAGAGGCTAGTATGAAAACATCTCGCACGTGAAACCAAACCAGATCCTTATTTGTTCTTCATTTAATCTTATAGGGATAAATATATCGGTCAGACATGTAGGACTGTTTCATGTAGTTTTTGTGCAATACTAGATGCTGCAGGAGTTCAGGAAATGGGATTCTCAGAATGAGTAACTGCTAACTGACCTGCTGATAGCTCCCTAGTGAAGTGACAGTAGGATTCGTAGAGACTAATGCCCTTTCACAAAGCTTTATTGCTCGATGAAGCTGTTTTAAGTGTCCGTATTTAGGTTGCCTGATTAAACCTGAGTATCAAATATTCAGTTAGGATCAGATGTATAAAAAATTCTCATAATGATATTTACATCAATATGTCGTCAAATGAATTGACACTGTAGTTAAACCTAACCAACAGAGAGGGTCATTCTGTATGATCTGTAATGAACATTTTGTCGTCAAATGAAGAAAAAAAGTCTGTTGAGTCTTTGCCCTAGAAGTCTATTTATAATCGATAATGAAAAATTGCTGGGACACTATCCATCAATCTAAACATAGTAGCAAAGTAACACTTACCATACTCATCAATGGGAGCATCATAGTCATAACTAGTTGTGATGAAAGGTCCACCAGCAGTGCGAGCAAAGTTTGTTCCACCATGGTACTACATGACAGTCAAACAGTGAATCCAATGAAAACCAGTTTAGTTTTTGACATTTTAGTTACTGTCAGAAGTCAGAACATAACCAAAAGATGATGGCTAGTGCTACTAACCATGTAATAATTGAAGTATGAGCCTCCACTTTGAACAAAACGCGCCACTGCGAACGCCAAGTCTTCAACTGGTCGGTCATGAACTGGACCACCAAATTCTGTAAACCTTCAGCAAAATACGCTATCAGAAATGACTGGTGAATGAAAAAGTAACTCAAACAAGTTATCACAAAAAGTTAAATGAGACGGTCTCTTACTGGAGACCAACCCTTTAACCGTATAAAATAACTGAACAAACACAAGGATTCGGGTTGGTGAGAGTGTGAAACTGTCTCATACACGACCCACTAGAAAATTATGTATATCAAGCCACAGTGTTAGAGATTTACCATCCACTCCAAGCTTCAGTCCACATCATTGGTTTGTTTGGTTTGTTAGGCTTGAAAGAATCACAGTAGAAACCATTGCATGTGTTTATCTAAAAACAATACAAAAGTAGAAAGCACCATACAGAGTTCAGGTTACAAAGTCGCAGACAGCAAACTAGCAACATTTAACTAAACTTGTGTAAATTTGAAAATGTGAAATATTAAGGCACTGTTACTTACTACTGAATCAGGGGCATCATCTTCCTTACACATCAGCCATGGGACTCCTGTATTCAATCCGACAGCCATTTTTGCAGCCCAGTTTATATAAGCTTCACCAGCTGCTCCGAATTCCTTAACCTCCGACCCATATTCATTCTCAATCTAACAAAACATGCTATCCACGTGAGAACTAATTCCCACAAATCCATCAAAAAAAAATCCCTAAGCAACAAACCAGTACATGTACATTGTCTCTATACAACAATTTGATCAAATTCTCCAACATGATTTGTTAGGAGTCACTTACAGTCAGTATCAGCCACTTTATGGTGAAACGACTGAAAGCGAGTCACAAGAACTAATTTCGGGATCTAGACTACTCATGCTCTAACATGTAAATAATCTCAGAGGAGAAATCCAAAAGCACCACACCTGAGATAGGATTATTGGACCCCCCTGAGATGCAAATAATCTCTCACTTTTCATCATTTGAACAATCTTCTGAGTGAAGCCTTGCATTGCTTTCTGTACAATCGAAACAAAATGACATCATTTTAATTAATCATTATACATAGTGTCTGTGCTAATTTTAATAAAGTTTCAGTAATTGTGAGCTAAGATCAAAAGTATGAGCTACAAAAGTATGACTTTTCTTTTAAGAAAAATGTAAAATTTTATACTCTTACAGTAAATTAAAGAGAAAGATCAAATCTTTCATTGCTTTATGTATAATCATAACAAACTGACAATGACACCAATTTAATCAAAATATTACACATAGTTGTTTACTTGTTCATATTGTTAAGGCTTCAGTACATATGAGTATATGACTATATGAGCAAAGATCGAAAGACACCGCTATCAAAGTACCCATTCTTTTATAGGAAAATGTGAAATTTTATACTGTGATAACAAAATTTGAAGTAATATTAAGACCTTAAATGGCTCATTATCTGTTCTGAAGCTGATTCCAGGAACATACTTCAACCAAACAGGAAAACCTCTGCAACAAACACAAAGCAATTTATTTAGTCTTAAACCATATAAACGGTAAACAAATAATTGGGACGGAGGGAGTAACTATTAAATGAAGTCTATAATTAGAAAGAATTAATTGTTGGTTAATTTAAATTACCCAAAATTCCATTCAGCACAAACATAAGGACCAATGCGGAGATTAACATAGAGTCCCACTCTTTGAACTGTCTTTATGAATCTCACTAAATCATATCTCCCTTCAAAATTATACTGCAAAACCCATTTCAAATTACATTAAGGTCCCTCCGTTCAAACCATTTGTTTACCTTCGATTAAAATACCTCTCAGAAAAAATAAAATAAAAAGTAAACAAATGAATGAGACGGAGGGTATAGTAAAATTGAAATTCATATTTTGAATCAAATTCAAAGAATATTACTTTTCCAGGAGAATGTTCATGTGCATTCCAGAATACATAAGTGTCAATAACATCCAAGCCACCAACTTTAGCCTTCCTTATAAGATCTTCCCACATCTACAACATCCAAATTATAATCTATCAACATAAATTCAGCACATTTTGGACAATAGATATAATGCAGTAAATATGGGTGCAATGTGTTGTCGCGGTAACCTTCAAAACCTTGATAACTCGGTCTCAGTCGCGTTTTCATTATAACACGAAAAATGTACATAAACTAAAGGAAGAGATGAAGAATTACATGAGGGGTACTTCTAGGATAATGAATGGAGCCAGAAATGAGTATTTTGCGTTGGCCATTGATGATAATTCCCTTACCATCATAAGTAATAGCAGAATGTATGAACTGAGAACACAAAAATAAGTTGAGAATAAAGACAAGTATGAAAACCCTGGAAAATGAGCTTGTTTCCATTGATATTTATGGGTTTTAGTGTTTTTATGTGTATAGAAATAGAGAAAATGTAGGGAAAAATATGGGTTTTATGTGAAATTTGATGAAATGTAGAGAAAGATTGGTTCCGTTATATAAGTAGGAGAATGAAATCTGGTAGTCTGGTACAGTAGGCTTCAGTTCCATGCCGCTATGGGCGCTATCCACTATGTCACTCTAGTACTGTTTTTTTAGGCTACAAAGTTATTTCTTTATTTTTGATTTGGCTTGTGACTTGTGACGGGTTATAAATTGTGACTATATAATTATACTAAATTTTAACCATTTATAAATGAGAATTTGTGTTCTTCGAATTGGTATGGTTCCTTGATGAAAATAAGATTGTTCATCGATTTAAAACGAGCATACTTTTCAGAATACGCTCGTTTCATTGTCTTGTTTAAAATTTCTTGTATATAAAAAAAAGAAGTGGCGAAAAATTAGCACGAGAAATAGGTCTAGTTAATAACAGTCAACTGAATATATTATTCTCTCATTTTCACTACTCCCTCTAACTTCCTTTGATGTTCCTCTTTCCCTTTTCGTCCAATTTCATTGTTGTTCCCTCTTTCCTTTGATGGACAAGTTTGTGTGGTCAAAATTTAACTACATGTGGGACATGTATATTGTGTGG
>JAYMSF010001923.1:0-11086 GCA_036897335.1 Silene vulgaris
CTTTTTGTTTTTTTCGGATTTATTACATTATTTTACCAACAACTTTCTTATCTTAAAGTTCCGCTTCGATTTCAAAATCGTTTTAATCTTCATTCTCGATTTAATTTTTAAGTTCTTATCTATAAGTTTCCCTCTCATGTATTATGTTTCACTCCACTTTTGTTTTTTGTTCTTTCTTTTTTATATTTTCGCTTTTTGAGATCACCCATGGGTCATGGCGATTCCAAAAGGATGATTCATGTCAGCCGACCCCAAATCATTTTGGGATTAAGGCTCTGTTGTTGTTGTTGTTGTTGTTGTTGTTGTTGTTGTATTTATGACCTAATGGCCTTCAAACTGCAGGTCGCGGCATTCATTCCTAACATTCCGGCAATGTATGAGCTGCACTTTGCTGTTCCCATGGCTGGTGGAGTTCTATGCACCCTTAATATTCGCCATGACCCTGCAATGGTGTCAGTCTTGCTAAAACATTCCAACGCCAAACTCATTTTTGTTGATGCCCAGTTCTTTGAAATAGTTCACAAAGCAATCGATATTATGTCCAAAACCACTTCAAACCTTCCTCGAATCATCTTAGTTATTGATGAACAGTCAATCGGTGTTGGATACTCCATGCCTTCCTCAGTCAGGCTGGAATATGAGACTCTTCTACTGACAGGAAAGTCCGACTTTGAAATTCAGCGACCAAAAGACGAGTTACAGCCTATTTCCTTAAACTACACTTCAGGAACAACCTCAAGGCCGAAAGGCGTGGTTTATAGCCACAGGGGTGCGTATTTGAACTCGCTGGCTGCAGTCATGTTAAACGAGATGGGTCCCATAACGGTCTATTTATGGACCGTCCCTATGTTTCATTGCAACGGTTGGTGCCTGACGTGGGGCCTGGCAGCTCAAGGTGGCACAAACATATGCCTGAGAAATGTTACTGCAGACGGAATATTCAGTAAGATTGCTGAGCACAAAGTGACCCACATGGGAGGTGCACCCACTGTCTTAAGCATGATGATAAATGCACGGGATGATCATAAGAAGCCTCTTCCGGGAAAGGTAGCTGTTATGATAGGCGCTGCTCCGCCTCCTCCACAGGTGCTTTTTAAAATGGAAGAGATGGGTTTTGTGGTGATCCATGCTTATGGTCTGACCGAAACTTATGGACCAGGTATCAATCGCAGACACACACACACATGCCCAAAAAACGTTTTCAGAAAAATAATGAATTGTATTCAGATTTCAGGGAAAGAAATGACAGTATGGAATAATTATAGTTTACGATAGACCCGACAAAACCAACAGAACCTGAATAACTTGACCTGAAACCTGAAGTAGACTAAAACAGAATAATGCAAAATGATTTAAACCCAAATTGACCTAATCAAGTCCATAGAATGTGTAAAGGTTCTGAGAAGACATGAACTGAGCTAAGCGCTCTATCGGAAATGACCTTTGCTAGAAGAGATAAATGATGATGAATCTTAAAAAAACTTATTTTCTTGAATTTCGTTTACTGCTGTTATCAGGTACATTTTGTGCATGGAAGCCTGAGTGGAATGCCTTGCCTCCACATGAGCAAGCAAAGATGAAGGCGCGACAAGGAGTCCACCATATCGGAATGGAGGAAGTTGATGTGAAGAATCCAGTCACCATGGAAAGTACGCCTTCTGATGGAAGAACAATGGGTGAGGTCATGTTTAGAGGCAACACTGTCATGAATGGATACTTGAATGATCTGAAGGCAACCCAGGAGGCTTTTCAGGGCGGATGGTTTCACACTGGAGATTTGGGAGTTAAACATCCCGATGGATATATCGAGTTAAAGGACCGTGCTAAGGACATAATCATATCTGGGGGAGAAAATATAAGCACAATTGAGGTTGAATCTGTAATATTTAACCATCCTGCTGTTGGAGATGCTGCTGTCGTGGGCCGCCCAGATGATCACTGGGGTGAGACGCCGTGTGCATTTATCGAGCTCAAGAGCAGTCATAGCCATGTTAGTGCTGAAGATATGATTACGTTTTGTAGAGATCATCTTCCTCGATATATGGTCCCTCGAACAATTGTGTTCGAGAAGCTACCAAAGACATCAACAGGGAAGACCCAGAAGTTTGTACTCAAGGAGAAAGCGAAGGCCATGGGGAGCCTTTCTCGTAGCAATGCCAGCAAACTTTGAAAGAGTTATAAAGCCTTCAACCAATCCTATTTGTACTCCGTCCCGGTCATTTATTTTACCATCCCATTTTTTTGGTATTTCATTTAGTTGTTTATCTTGCTCTATTAGACATGTTTTTTAATGGTTGATCTTTCACATCCGTTATTATCCACTTATCATCCAATAACTGTCACTGCTGCAATACGGACAACTTAAGGGAGCCTCGGAAAAAAAAAAAAATTGTGCCCTTGAGCAAACCTTCAGACCCAAATTAAGCTGTTCAATGAAGATACTTTGATTCCAATTTTCAAACAAATAAAATATTAATACCTCTCCACTCTTTCGAGTATTTATTTCAAGTAATCTACTTATCTACATTACTTTGTCGTGACTCGCGAGGTAATTTATTAAAACACAAATGATTATGTAAGACGATTTTAAATGTTCGTATCAATACTGAATTATTTTCTTCTCAAGTTCATATCAAAAAATCCCTTTCAAATATTTGTACAATGAAATACACAAGACCAAAATCACCTACGCAAAACTACCTCAGTCCCCTTTGCAACGGAAAGGCGTATACACCGCAACCGTCTTTCCCTCAATACAAGGCTATCTTCTACTGTTGGGCGCTTTTGCCTTATTTAGATTAGAAAGCTCTTCAATGAGCTTCTTCTCTTCATCGCTAAGTCTCTTCGGTATTTCAACCTGCACTCGTACCAGCTGATCACCTCTTATGTTTGGTTTGTTCAACATCGGCACACCTTTCTTTGCCATTACCAAAGTGGTCCCGGGTTGTGTACCGGGAGGTATCTTTAGGTCGACTGTCCCGTCGACTGTTGGGACCTTCATTGTGGTCCCAAGGATGGCATCGATATAAGAAACCTTGCACGAGTAAAGAATATTTGTGTCGTCCCGTTTTAAAACGGGATCGGGAATTACATCGATGACGACAAAAAGGTCACCGGAGGGCCCGCCTTTCCTTCCGGCATTACCCTCTCCCTTTACTCTCAACCTGCTGCCTGCATCAACACCAGCAGGCACCTTCAGGTTGGTACGCTTTGATTTCTTAACTCTACCATCGCCTGCACAAGTGTTGCATGGTGTGAAGGTTTCCCCAGTTCCACCACAGGCGGAGCAAGTAGAAACCTGTTGGAAAACACCAAGTGGGGTTCTAGCCGAAGAGACAACTTGACCTTGACCTCCGCAGGTGTTGCATTTTGTTGAATTAGTACCAGGCTTGGCGCCCGAGCCATTGCAAGTGCCACAACTCTCAAGTCGACTTACCTCAATAGTCTTCTCTACCCCGAAAATGGCTTCTTTGAAATTTAAGACCAGATTGTAAAGCTGGTCTTCACCTTCCGTGGCTCTGTTTCTTGACCCTCTTCCTCCCATACCACCCATATTCATACCACCAAGGTCAAATATAGACTCGAACAGGTCAAATGGGTTGGAGAAATCCTGTTTGAATAATAGAATGTTGTGCCGCAAACATTAAAACAACATAATCGAACCATTTCAAAAACAGAGTGAAAAGGGAGAAAAAAAGCAAATTGACGACTTACTCCCATGCCAGGCCCAGATCCTTTTAATCCAGCCTCCCCAAATCTATCATATATGGACTTCTTCTCATCGTCGGACAACACCTAAGGGAATCACACAGTTCTCAGCAAACTATGTCTATATGCTCGTAAACAATAGGAATAACAGTAATCTAGGGCGGAGTATTAACACCACGATGGATTAGGAAGACAAAGGCAAGTAAAGCAAACTAAAATGGAAGAAAACATCACGATACCTCGTAAGCATTACTAATCTCCTTGAATTTCTCTTCGGCTCCAGGCTCCCTACATAACAAGTGTAAGAGACAAATTAAGATAATAGAAATTACTCCGTATTAATTAAAGATTGAGGTTACATGGTGGTAATAAGTTCATTTTTTCATCATGATGACTAACAAAGGTAGCCTAGAATGACCGACAAACTCCTGGTTGAGCAAAAAATCTTGGAAGCATATAATATGCGGAACAGTGTACCTACATTAATTGTGAGAGACCAGTATCCATCCCAGTACATACGAAGAAATCAAACCTCCCAAAGAAGTCATAAACTACCTCAAAAGACACATGATAATCCTAAAGCCGAGCGAAATTAAACTTCAGCAATTTCAACTGATCAACAGAAACTGTTAAAAAAAAGAAACAACAGAAACCTTTTTTTTTCTCTCTGAAGTCGTCCCACTTCCTGACACAACTTTCATAGATGGTAAATCATGCAATACAAACGGAGGGAAGGAGCTACATACATGCAGGAGTCCAACAATCAAGAACATCTATCTACAACCCATGAACGGTGACACTCATCCTCGTCAACTCTCAGACCTGTTCACGGCAACACTACTCACATCTCCAATCCTCAAAATCATCCAAATACATGTCTTACTCTCCACCTTAACTCCTGCAATGAAATTCAATTTAACCAACCTTCCACGGGCACCAGTTCCCCGCATCTCCAGATTCTCTCCCACGCCCACCATTTCATTATCCATCATCCTCGTCACCTCCATCTCCAACTAAGGCTCACAAGCACAATGGATGATCAATACCAATTGCTTATAATCATTCTCAAAAACACCTAGACAACGAGCCTCCACACAGCCTATGACCACGCCATAAAGTGACCCCCTACATCTACTCTGGTATGCGCCATACCCCCATTTAAACTCCACTTCTACCCCCTACCAAGCCTCTTATGCCACCCAACACTCCCTAAATATAAGAAGCTCATCTTCCTACCTACAACGGTACAACCACACTTAAACACCGCTTAGCCTTACTAGTAACTAGTTAACTACCAACCCTGTGACTGAGACAGCTTCTAATAGTCAGAGACTCACGACAGAACCGACAAAAGAATATCTTAATCCTACGAATGACTAGCACCTTCTTTTCTCACTGTTCCGTTCTCTGACAAAGGCAATGTATGTACCCACCCCATTTTTCTCTCTCTCCTCACAACGCCTCATCTCGAACCTTCCATTTAATCTTCAGACATAAACATCCTCATCCTCGTTGCTCTCTCCTCATCCAACCTTCCTTTCACGAAACGGGGGTAAAGTTGGTCATGGTTGAGGCCACAGCTTCCTCCTCTAACTCATCTCCACCACATCCTTGTTACTTACGAAGAAGAATTGAGTTAGTTTGAATAATAATTAAGCTAAATCTACATGGTTACTTTTGGCTTTGAGTTGCTTTTAAAGTATGACTCAATTAGTTTTGACTCTCAGTGATAAAAAAAAAAATCTGGTCGCATGAAGAGGGAAAGTAATAGGGAGGAGTGGTGGTGGCAAAGAAGGGAACAAATGGGCGCATGAAAGCGGTCACTATACTAGAGAAGGGCAAGACTTGACGGCGACTTAAGATTTGGTCACTACACTAGTTTATACCGCAATACTGAATCATACAGACATACACCAATAACCAACCATAACTCCCCCTCATGAGTCATGACTCACAGCCACAGTCCAACAACTACACCACTCCTAATGCACACGCAACATACACAATAAATCAGAGGAAGGTTTTAGTTGGTGTTATAAAAAATGACGAAGCACAAGGTAGCCAAAAATTTGAGGCTCACAAATTGGTGTATGATTCAGTAATTGAGACATTTCAAGCGTTTGGGTAACCTTAGAATTTGGAATTGGGCTCAGTTCCTTGTCAAAGCCAACCTAGTTAAAATTTGAGGCTCACAAATTTCTACCTCATAGTAGACTTTTTGAGGCGACGCAAATTCCGTCGCAGTACTTTTCGTTTTGATTTTTTTCCGGCTGCTATTTTGGGTCACAATATTTTTCGTTTTTAATCTTTTTTTTTTTAATGGTGACCTCGACCTAGACTTGACTCGCCCAATTCTAATTCCACTGGTTTCCCAAACATCATTGAGAAATTGAAATTTAGATTGAATTCAACGTGATCTCCAAATAGGTTATGAGATTGAATTAGAACGTTCAAAATTCTACCATCAAAATTATGAAAATAAAATCATTTCATCATTTCCAAAAGTTAACTAATTCAAAACTTATGAAACAAGTCCTAAAACAATGTAACCTAGATCCCAACTCGTAAGGGACCAGCACAATTTGCTCATTTAAGATCTCTCTGACTCTAAACAATCGATGCTGTCCGTATGTTCAATTTAAACAAAATCAAATTTAGTGTAATCTAGGCCCAAAATATCATAAAGTCATACTAAAACATAAAACAAGCAAAGACAGAACAGCATCAAACATAGGAGACCATGGATACATGCCTTCTACTGTCACAAGACTCACAACCTTATGTGTCAAATTATTAAAAAATAAAGTGTTTCATTGAAGCGGAAGTAGCGGGACTGAGAAACAAACTTACTTATTTACATCAGGATGGTAACTCCTCGCAAGCTTCCTGTAAGCTGTAACAAAAATAACACTGTATTCATATAGAAGCAAATGCTTTCCTAATCTCAAGCAAATAAATAAAATACAAGCATATAACATGATGATAACAGTAACATAATGTACTGGAATACTGAAGCAGCTCTATACTTCTATTAGATTGAATTATTTTCAAAAACAAACAAACAACATGGGTACGGAAGATGGCAGGCAACAGATTTTAGGTCACCAAGATTCCACTGACTACATACAAAAATCATAGCATGCATCAGATCAATCCAGCAATTCCTTTATATGTTTTCCATCCATGTTCTTCACTTCTTTGTGCAAAAAATTCAAAAAAATCCAAGAACTCGGCATAAAAGACAATATTTTCAGCAAATCTGTGTTAGACTACTAACATCACTCCCAAATTATGGTCACGCCAAACAAACACTCTCAAGTTCCACTCTGCTACCTACACAACTAACTGTCTAGCAGCACCATCAACGACTGACAGACATTAACCCAAAGTCTCAAACAACAAGAGTAGTTAAAATAATAGTTGTAACGCTTAAGTAGCAACCAATGTTTTAGATAAAGCAAAAGTATTGACACTTGTGAGTCATGACTCCTGAATCCCGACCCTCCCTCCACATCAAGGAACAGACAAAATGAAATCAACATACAATTTATTTTGAATATCAGTGACCAAGTTCAGCCAAACTGGTTTTCGGTATCCAAGGTGTACTTAAAGTCTGTAACAGGCTAGAGTATCAGACTATAGATAATACCACAATGATGAAATACAAACTCTTGAGGTTGAGAGAGCACATATCACCACAAGTGCCTTAAACAAGCAGACAAGCACTGAACCTAAACCTTCACTCCTCTCAAGCACTTCTCGAACTACATATTTCATAACTTAGCCATTTCAACATTCCATCTCATCAATGGAGGAAAATCCTTTTTCCAGTAGCCAACACGTTTGATATCGGTGTAGAAATTTTACCAACAGCAAATAAAAAATTTATTAGAAAAAATCAAATCATCCTACTACCACCCTTGATTTTATCATAACAACCTTTACTGAGGCTACCAAATTTGAAAAATAAAACCATTCACCTGCACAGTTATTACAAAACTCCTGCCACTTTCACTTGGCTACGGATAATTACATCACTGTTAAAAAACCTATCTCTTAGATCTTATGGGGTGTGAGGACCACTAAAAATGCTAGAACGGAGTATTTACCATATTTCATCACCCTATATTAGGCTTAAAACTCATTAAATCCTCGAGGCCCACAATCTCTCACAAGAGGATGCTAGATTCTGGATTAAAAATCCCAAAGTGCCTTAATCGTTAATACTGCTACGTACTGAATCAACGATAGCCAAATTATTTTGACTAAGAAACTTATTTATATCTTATGGCTCTACCTTTGAGTCTCTGACAGCATCCACCGCGGAAATAAAAAATGCTACAACAGAGTACCTACCAAATTACATGACCCAATATTAGACTAAAGAGTCCTCACGACTCACTCTTACAAGAGGACACCACATTCTGGTGCAATAAATCCCGAACAATCTTACTTAGTACGCCTACATACTTGATCAATGAAGACCCTAATATGTGTAAGTCTTTGACAAGGTGACATCTATAATCCATATATGTTGGTCTTGTTTGCTCACTGGCACATGCAAAACAAATTGCAAGAAAATATTAAATTTGAAAAGTTTTTCCTGTTAGTTCTAGTAGGTCATTCAGAATCTTTTATATCTTAAAAGTCAATTTCTGAAATTAGATAGTCCTACCATTCAAACGGACTTCGTACAAGTTTCACCCCAACTAAAAATTTGCATCCAAAATCATTGCAAAATATAAGGAAGCATGGTTCAAAGTTAATGAGGAATACGTCAGCCAGCTTCTCTAAGTTCAAATATGCTCTTTTAAAAAAAAAGAAGAAAAGAAAGCTGCAACTCACCACTTTTTATTTCTGATTTGCTGGCATTTTTAGATACTCCGAGAACAGAGTAATAGTCCTGTACATTAATAAAATATTAACACACGTAGAAGGAAAAAATATTTAAACAAACAAAAAGAGGACTTATTTAAAAAGGAGTTACTCACTGATTCAGCCCTAACAATGAAACGGGCACCCCTTTTACTGCATCGACTTCGAGCAGAACTCAAGTTAAACAACAAACGCAAGGGTTCAGGAGAGAAGATGCTCGAACTCAATGATTGCATCGCTCTTATTTTTCTTGGACCACTGCAGCCATAAGGACAATGCAGCCAGAGTGTCACGTTTAAACACGGAAAATTAAATGACTAACAGGGAAAAAAATTCAATATGCTAGGTGAGCACAGAGAAGAACAACTGACATCTGATTACCCAGTCATTATCCCTACATCGAGTCTCTGAAGAGACAGCCTAACAAAATAAAGATGTGAGATAAACTCCTTACACATTAATTAAACACAATACTAATCGGTAAGTAGGGGATAAACGGAGTTATGTTCTTAACAACCATTTGCAGAGCCCAGCCCTTGATGCACTGGGCCAATAGTTGCCTAATTCTATACTAATATGTAATATACGATTCATGATACACTCTACAGAATTGAGCAAATCCGAAAGCCCGACTAGTTTATTAGGGTAATAATTTTTCTGTTGTTGTTGTAATAACAGATGGAGTGGTCTCACAAAAGCAATCATGTGACCACACCTCGTTTAAGAATATGTGAAATTGTGGGGTTTCAAGTTTAACTAACATTCTGACATACAGCAGCAAAAGAAACAAGGTAAAGGTGAAAAAAAGAAAAGCCAACTGCAAATATGTATAACTTAGCCCTCAGTGCGACTCATGCCCCTGACAATTGCACCTCAAAACTGCCGAGGGGTGTTTGATGTAATCTAGCTAACACCTAATTGTTCCCCACGCCAAGACATGCTACTCAAATCAAACAGTCGACTATCATTAAGTCACATTGGTGAACACAGGGTTGTTAGCACCAGAAGTTAGAGAAATGAGAAAAACTGGGTGCAAGAGAAAATATATTTGAATACCATGAGCACATTTCACACCTGCAATGAACAGTGGATATTTTGTTGTCCAAAGAATTTTTCGGCACGGATAAGGAGCAAACACCCCATTGAGCTGCCCATGTAGTTCCACAAGGTGAGATGGCCATTAAATCCCACCTACAATCAACACTTCTTCTTCTCTGAAATCCTACAAATTAACAATGCAATTCGCCTGTTAGGAATTAAGATTACGGCACATACCGTAAGTTCACATAAAGCTCATTTAGTGGCGGAGCAAGAAGGCTAGCAAATGTTAAACCACACCCAGGAAACGAAAAAATATAAACTTCAGCCAGAAATTTTCAAACTTTTCCCAAACTACTCCCTCCTTTTATTTACCTTCTCTATTCTTTGTTAGTGGTATTTAATCAAAGGTAAGCACCTGATTGTTCCGGTACATTACTAGTACGCCCTAAGAATATCCAATTTATCTATAACCAAAATCGCCACTATTCCCATTTATATATATAACCCCCTATCTTCAAATCACCACTAATACCATTTATCTACACACTGAAAATTAGGGTTTATATTGCTAGTCCACACCTTAAAATACCCAAAACTTACACTACTACATTAATAGTTCGCCTCTAAAAATATCCAATCTATGTTTAGTCCCCTATCTTCAAATTACCACTAATTCCATTAATCTAGACTACGACAATTAGGGTTTATATAACTGGTTCACCCCTTAAAATATCCAAAATTACACTCACTCCGTCCGTCTCATTCATTTGTTTACCTTCGATTAAAAAAACTCGTCACAGAGAATAAAAAAGGTAAACAAATGAATAGGACAAACGGAGTACATTACTAGTTCGCCCCTTAAAATATCAAATCCAGGCACAACCTCGCAAATAAACGGGACAAAATAAAAGAAAAAGTAATAATAAGAACACAGAAATTAGATAAAAGTAAAGAATTAAACAAGATTAGTAAAGGGTTCTACCGGAAAAGGAAATTGAAAAGGGCGGCGAGACGGTGGCGGAAGGATAGTTACCGGCGACAGCCGGTGGATGAGATAGAGAGGAGGTTTAAGGGAGGGATATGAGGTGGAAGGAGAATGGAGAAATAGAGCGTGAGGTTGTGAGAAGAGGAATTAGGGAAGGCACTAACTGGTTACCCAACCGATGTGTCTACTTGACTGCCCTCACTTTACTTTAGTTGTCTAGTTACTACTAGTTGTGTTCTACTCCGTACTTGTCTTGTGTTTGTATGGGAGGGCCTTGATGGGTCTTTCCAGAATTTTTGATGGATGTATCTGTTCCGGGTGTAATTACGAGGGTAATTAGAGGAGCAAGTTTGTTGTACACGTAAGCTCGTAAGACGTCGATGGAAGGCTTGACCCTTGAATCTTCCTGCAAAATGAACAAACGGAGAGGGCACGGCTTGGGCCGTGCGAACTCACTCCGACGCTCAAGTCAGTGAC
>JAYMSF010001924.1:0-11085 GCA_036897335.1 Silene vulgaris
AATATGGTGGTTTTCCTCCTCAAGCCAATTATCTATTTCTGGGAGATTATGTTGATCGTGGCAGGCAAAGTTTAGAGACAATCTGCCTTCTGCTAGCCTACAAGATTAAGTATCCCGAGAACTTTTTTCTTTTAAGAGGAAATCATGAGTGTGCTTCCATTAATCGTATTTATGGATTCTATGACGAATGCAAGCGGCGGTTTAACGTCAGACTTTGGAAGACCTTCACTGACTGCTTCAATTTTCTGCCTGTGGCAGCTTTAATAGATGACAAAATATTGTGTATGCATGGTGGTCTTTCTCCAGACCTACAAAACATGGACCAAATTAGAAACTTACCTCGCCCTACGGCAGTGCCTGATACTGGTCTGCTTTGTGATTTGCTATGGGCCGATCCTGGTCCTGATGTTAAGGGATGGGCAATGAATGACAGAGGAGTTTCCTACACTTTTGGTGCTGATAAGATATCAGAATTTTTGGCAAAGCATGATCTCGACTTGGTCTGCCGTGCACATCAGGTTATTCTCTGTCTGTTCTGTTTCACCCTTTATTCCGCGTTGTATCTTCTATTCGACAGTATCACGTGTAACACTAACCCAAATGCCTATTTATTCTCAGTGACACCAACTCCAATGCCTATTTATTCTCATTTAATGATAGGGTAATAGGTTGGTCTGACATATAACACCGTCTCATTTGAGTTGTTATGTTCAATTCTGTTTGTTGATTCTGGAAATTTTACTTGTTTAGGTGGTAGAGGATGGTTATGAATTCTTTGCAGATAGGCAGCTGGTTACCATATTCTCAGCCCCAAATTATTGCGGAGAATTTGATAATGCCGGAGCAATGATGAGTGTAGATGAGAACTTGATGTGCTCTTTTCAGATCCTGAAACCAGCAGAAAGGAAGAAAAATTTAATGACGATAATGTGATTCATTCATTATCAGTGTACCTGTGAGTTAAAAATGGTAAGTTTGGTGGACTAAAGTGATTGTTGTTTGTATTATTCTTGCTGCTGCTGCCTAATCATTTGGTAATCTATAATCCTTTTTACCGCTCAGAAGATGCTTTTGATCATATGCGGGTAACTTTGGAGCTCTGTATTTCTGTTTTTTTCTCTTTCCTGGCCATCGGCAGATTAGGGGGGGGGTGCACAAATTCCCAGAAGTAAGTAGTTAAATAAATGCATTATTGGTGATCACGCTTGCAGAACTGGGCTTGCTGGTAAGATCATTACTAGGTGTGCATGTGTATGTAGGTCTTAGTTTAAAAAAGAGCGGCGCCAGCCAAATCGCTTCAAGGTGTCTGAGGTGCATGGGATCCAAAAGATACACCCAAGGCGCAACTAGTGAAGTGAACGTCCTCACTTGAAGTGCATTATTATTAAATTCTATTTTTTTCCCAAATTCTTTTATTTTACCTTTCTCTTCTCCCCCTAATGCTTAATTTTCACTTGTAAATTCATGATGACCGTCTTTAAAAGCAGAAGGGGACTGTTTGTCGCAATCTTTTTCTAAAATATAAATGTTCATTTGATAATCAATGCGCCTCGTGTCCATAAGGGCATAAGGCGCGCGCCTTCGCCTCGCGCTTTGCACCTTGGGATCCCATCGCCTCAGTTCTTCTTGCGCCTTCTCAAACAAAGGAAGTTGGTCCGATTTCTTCATTAATAATCAGGTGGTTTTTTTTCCTTGTGCTTTCTCAAATGCAAAAATTCAATGAAATGCTTCTCCCAAGATTCCCTCATTCAAGAGATTGTTACCCTTGCAGCTATGCTATTTATGTAGTGATGATTTCATGCCCAATTTCTAATTATCAACCTCAAATGTTCAAAGGTATTTGCGATAGCAAAGTTTGTTATGTAAAAACATTACATTTCTGTTAAATTATTACTACGTTCTTTTAATAAAAAATCTATATAAGAAAGTTGTTTCAAATTTAAATTCTATGATGATGAGAACACTTTTTTTCTTTTGCATTTGTACAGTATTATTATCTGAACCAGAATCCTGTGTTTGTCACTATTTCTGATCTGCTTTTTTGTAGCTTTCTTGTGGTAAATTGAACCCACAAATAAATTTGCATATTGCTTCTTGCGTCTTTTGCATTATTTCCTTTCTCCGCCATTGTGAACCCTATTTTTGCAACTGATTAATTCTTGTGTTGCTGAATGTCATTTCTCTCTGTGCCAGTTGATTAAAGAGCTACAAGAAAGCTGTCAGTAATGGAGTTGCTGGCCATTGAGTAACGGCTTGTACCAGTTGAGATAATGCATTGGAGCACATTGGTGGGAAACAGCGTATTTCCACTTGGGATTTTTCTCGGTTTTCGTGCTGCAGTTTGTGTACATTTGTTAGGGCTATTTGGGGGTCCATAGGTAATTTATGGTTGCAGGAAATGCCTCCATTTTACTGTTTTTATGAGCAAATGTACTATTTGATCCAGTATCATGAGAACTTGTGTATTTGTTGGTCTTGATTTGTAATGGCATGTGAAACAACATTTCATCTGCCCGAGATTGGTGTAACACATTCTTAACTAGATGCAATGGCTCTTTACCCCTTTCGACTCTGTGTTCAGAACTCATGTAATTGTTGTTTGATGCCGATTTGGAGCACAAAAACTTGCGCATTATTCAAGAAGGCATTATATATGCGACCTGCCCATTAATAATTAAATGGATGGGTGCCAAAAAAAAAACGGGGTTAGTTTCACATATACATTTTTATACGGTTATCATAAGAACTTGCGTATTTGTTGGTCTTCATTTGTAGTGGCCTGTGAACCAACATTTCATCTGCCTGAGCTCCGCATAAAGCATTCTTAACTAGATGCTATGGCTCTTTGCTCCATTTTCGACACTGTCCAGAGCTCATATGATCATTGTTTGATGCTGGTTTGGAGCACAAAAGCTCGCGCAGTATTCAATAAGGCGCTATATATGCGACCAGCCCATATATAATTATCTAGATGCAAATTTAAGGGCTACTTTCACATGTAAGACTTACACAACGGAGAGTTTAGAAGAGGAGTCTAAGATTTAGTCTTGGAAGGTCGGTAAATTCGTTGAGACATTTTTAAACAGTGAATGTAACAGAAGTATTTTTTTTCGCAGTTGGGTTTTCGTCCTGATGCAAGAGACTTCGAACTGAAGTCCTTTAAATTTCATCAAATGAGATAATTTCACCGAGCCATAAGCAAATGCGTATAAAGCTTCTGAAATTAGTTGAAGTACCCAGTTATTTCAATCATTAATGAAGTGGAAAACTATTATGTACCGACGTACCGTTGTACAGCGACGCTGACGACAGTATTGTCTTGGTTACACTGAATCAACTGATAAAACTACTGTAAAATTGGTTACAGAGGCTCTTCCACTTGAATATACTTGTCCAAAAAAAAGCAAGAATATGAATACAGATGAGTTGTATAACAAATTAGCAATGACACTGTAGAAATCAAAAACTTGCATATTTTCTTGTAGCTGTCTGGGCTTGTTCGAAAACAATGATAGATCTGTACTAAGCCGTATCAAGCTATCGGCGGACATCCAGTAGTTAGCTCTTCTGTGCAGTATGTTCACTGCCGTATTTATAACAGCTTTGTCTATCTTCCGAGATGTAGAATCTCAAGACTTGTAGGGGATTCTCGCCTTATCATCAATCCCAAAGAAGCGATTTCACTCCAGCGTTGCAAATGAAAGTGTTATCAAGACATCTGTGTGCTATTTCCTTATTAATCTCAAAACGTCTCCCACCAAATGCAGGGAACCAGTTACAAGGACCTAAAAATTGCCACAAATTCAATTGAATTATGACATTAATTCGCTGTGACCTGAGAGTGCAACATACAGGAAAAAAATCACCTTATTTATCATTGAGAGTCACAACATTAATTGAGATGACATGCCACTATTATACGGCGTATTGTAGATTTGGAGTGAGTGTTATGTTGGTGGATCTGGGTGGGTGGCAACTGGTGGAGGTTGCTAATGCAGCTTTCATTGGTGATAGCAAAAGTTGGCAGTGAGCAATAGTTGATCACTGGTCAGGATAGTTGGAAATGTTGGCGAGATATTGTTTTCTATGGTGGAAACATGGTTATTCGGTACTAATATTTAATGGACTGAAACGTAGTCCAATTGGTCTCTGTCGGATGCAAGGGTAACTTATGGCAGCCTGGGGCAAGTGTGCCGTAGCTGGCAGTTGGAATTGTGGATGAATAGCAAGGAGCAAGGGAAAGAGCAGTTGGTTGGGTCAATGAGGAGGACAAATATTAAACCGTGGTAGTATTGTCAATTGCATATTAATCACAAACCAGAAATTCACCTAAATAATTCACTGAATTACCACAAACCAGAAAACATAAACACTTTGCCGGTATGGAGAGATGATTATATGAGGTACACAGAAGTATATGGGCTTGACATCAGTATTTAGGAAAGTAAGTACCACAAAGCATTACCTGAAGACGAGTAGACTGATTTTGTCGAGCACTGTCTCTTAACCATTTGATAGCTAGGGGAAGGGTAGGAAACACTTTACTGTTTGAGCCATTAACAATACCCTGTTCCTTGCCATCTCTGGTTTCTTCAAAGCTCATATTTGCCCCCTTGTCTTGTCCACCTAAAATGAAGAAAGAAATATCATCCGGAGTGAAAAGCCACTTCTTAGTCTCACTAGGATCAATGGAGCAGATGTAAGCGAAAATAGTTGGTTAAGTACTAAAGCCATTGAAGAGCGTTACTATCATTGTGATGCTTATTTTCATTTGAATTCAGTGGCACAGCCACAGAAGATCATAGAGGGTCTTGAGACCCAACACTTTTTGGAATGCTGATTTTAAATTTATAAATTTGTCTAATCTGAAAATTTGTATAGCATGACCCCAATATATAAAAGCAACGAATGCCCATTAAACAAAAATGACTCCATAATCTAGGATTTCTGGCTGTATGGTATCTCACTCGGCAGTCAGCACCTATGATCAAACTATGCACTAAACACAGATGGATAAATTTCGGGAAAACAGAACTGCGAACTCAGATCAAATCAACCGTCAAGGACGTGAGAGAAAGAGAGAGATATTCATGAATGTACCTTTTTCAGCTTTAACGACACTTTCCCAGACTCTCTGTAGAGTCAACTGCCATGATATATCAACTTGCTTATCTGGTTGAGGCACTTTACTCATGACCTTGTTATATACTGATACATTGGGAACAAAAAGCGCCTGCTGGAAGTGCACTCCTGATCATCAGATAAACTACGGTAAGAAAAGGTGAAAAAGGCGAATAGTTTTCCAAAACAATCTTAGTCAATTTTCTTTCTCCGTTTCTAGTGGAAGATTACCTATCCTTAATAAATTGTTATTGGAATCTTAATCACAGTTATGAACCAATCCATTAAGAGCACGTATACACTAGATCATATGTAACTTAAGAGCTAAGCAACCTTCACAAAGATTTACCATAACTTGCACAAGTTTTCATCAACCTTGGCAGAAGTAACTGTGGATCCCTCACTGACATACAGTTGAAGAGTAATATCTGCATATCCATTTATAGCAGATCAATCGGTTGCTTTGGGGTTAACGGGTTAACATCGAAAATAATTTCTGTTTACAAAAACATTCCATTAATATTCCTAATTTGTCGTATCATTTTGGAGGAGAAAGCAAATTAACTGGGAAATGAAAAGGCTCTCAAACTGCAATATACCAACAATGGCCAAATACCTGAGTCGGACTTTTTCTTATAGTTGAATGGTGAAAACCACGAGCAAATTCTAAAGAGAGACGTGAATTAGCAGAAGATCGTTGGTCAATGGCTGCTCGCTGTTGCTCATCCTCTTTAATGGCATGGAAGAACCACTTTGCACAAACTTCCATGCTTTCAGGACTATGGGCCCCATCCAGATAAAAGACCAAATCTTCAGAACCTTCAGCGTCAATATATTGATCGGCAACAATTTGGGCCCTCCCTTGAAAACTAGCCGTTGCAAGACCTTTGATAAACTGTTCGGGCAACGAGCTCTGCCAAACATGGCAAGAGTGAAGAGTTAGCTTGATATACCAGTAGGAAACAGATATGGATAACAAAACAACTACTCCGTATATAATAGTGAGTCGTGTAGCAGATGGTCCCACGCACTTGGACCAGTTAAAATCCTCGTGTATTCCTCATCTAGTTATAAGGTTATAGGTTGGTCTCAACTCTCACATGTAAGACCGTCTCAACACTCTCAAGTAACCTTTTTGTGACTATAAGATGACACATACCGAGCTTATATGGTAAGGGATATCAAGATGTCCAGTTCTTTGCAGCCAAGAAGAGCACAATGCCACAGCAAGGCCAGCATTTACTAATTGATGGTCCCCTCCAAGACCAAGTTGCAAACCATTTAGCAAGTTTGGATCCAATGGTGATGCTACTTGAAGATTTACCTGCAGTAATTTATGTTGGTTAAACAAGTAGCAATATCAAAAACTTCTGGCGCCACATAGTTGACCAAACCAAGTAGTAGAAGGGCGCAATTTAGCTCTCCCACTTGTTTTCGATACTAGAATGAAGATCGAGCTAATTTATTTTCAAGCAAACCAAATCCTCGCCACTAGTATTTTGACCAGTTGAAAAGCCCCAGGAACGAGTTATATTATTCTTTTTTTTTTTTAAGAAAAATCAAGTTTTTCCTCGTCACTTTTTTCTTTGATTGTTGATACCTCGCAAGTATCCCGATTATTCCCGCTGCTAAAATACACGACAACAAAAAAAAGACAAAATGGTAGCTCAACTCACATTCAATTTGGAGCTATTTTGCTCGAGTACGCACATTGCTTCCTCAGGTTGTGGGACAGTGAATGCAGGAACACGTTCCTGAAGCAAATATTTATAAATTACTGTAATCACCCTGACAGAAATTTGAAAAATAATGTTGGCAAGAACACAAATTACCTTTAAAATGCCAGCTTTCTCTCCAGCAATTTGACCAAGAGTATTTCCTACAATATTTCAAATGAAAAGAACTCGTAAACAACAAAATCATCAGAAGATGAACAATAACAAAAACACATCATGCAAAGAAACAAAACAACAGTAGCAGCTAGTTGACGTCTTCTAGGAACCAGTAGTAGGCCAGTCTTTCACAAACATAGAGAAGGATGCCAGCTTGAGGTAGAGAAAAAAGTGAAACAAAATATTGTAATGAACATAAGAATCACTAAAGAGATTTAAATATGCTAGTCAAATACAGGGAAACAATTAGATTCCATACAACCGTGTTATTTCAGTGCATCCGCAAACAGTCTAGTTAGATCACTGCCCTGCCCTAACATTCGCAAACATATAAAAATATTGTGTACAACCAACCCTGCCCTAGCATAGGAGGGAGCCTTTCCTGGCACTAGGATAATATTGTTGTGTATTTCATCATAAAAATTGAAGATTGGTCGAATTAATATATCAATATAGATTGATCACTAACCAAGAATTTCCATGTGATCATACCCAAGAGAGGATATGCCACAAACAACCGGTGCCTCAACCTGAGTAGTAAGAACAAACACCAATTATGTAGAGCACACAGATAGTAAACGTACAGCCTCAAATGGAAAATAAAGCATACCACATTTGTGGCATCATATCTTCCTCCCAACCCAACCTCCATGATAGCAACATCAACCTGCAGGGATAATATTTACTACAAGAAAATAAGATAAGAGCGAGACGACAATAAAGGAGAAGATAGCCGAGAAATGTTCATTACTAACCTGCTCAGCCGAAAATATCTTGAAGGCAAGCAGAGCAAGGAATCGAAAATAAGTAGGCATAGGTATATCATCAGTGACTTTCTCCTGCACAGAGTAGTAAAAGAAACTGCATAAAAAAAATACATATATTCATTTTCACCCACTAAACAAATTACTGAAACTCCCAGATAAAAAAATGCTTAACATTTTTGCTTGTTTAATTTTAGTACTCCGTAACTCATAAATGAATTGGATTTACATATTTCCAATGGAGGCAAAGACTCATTACTCTGTTTCTGGATTATGTGAAATACACTCACTAAAGTGGCTGTGCTTTTTTCTCTTTTGAAGTAGCGCTCATTCGATGCAGATGCAGTTCTCGACACAATTTACATCTTGGGTCAATCGGAAACAGCCTCTTTGTGTTGCTTTGCTAACACAAGGGTAACCCATTGAGGCACTGGGGTAATGTTGTTGTTGCAGTCAAGCGTTGGAAAGGGATTTCTTTCATATTTGAGTTAACTTAGAATAAAAAAATTTCGTTTCAATACCCTTACGTTTGAACGAAATTTCATCACAGTGAGGTTTCACAAATTCCTATATAAATGAGCACTAAGTTGTTTTCACTTTGGTGACCAAAAGCTTAATATAACCAAAATTTCATTCAAATATTCAATTACAAATGTTTTAAGCACCATAATTAGATTTTTAAAGTAACTTTTTTTTTGTTAAATTTACCATTGAATCTTGTCTTATTAGTATTGTTTTTGCACACTTCATTATGCTAAATATTTCATTAAATCAAAAGAACTTGGACTGTGTGATATCATAGGTCACCAAAATGAAAAATTGTCCAGAACTCAATTCACCGCAGGGATAAATTGTTCAAATCCTAGGTGAGATAGATGGAATTAGTCCAAGCACAAAGCAAAAAGTGACCATGTTCCTTCATTCCAAAGCATCAGCTTATTCATTCTACATAAAATTGTGCTAACTGCTAAGATTGAATTTCTTCCAAGGAAAGAATCACAATGTGTACACACGGAATTCAAATTTTGCATAATTGAGGAAAATAAGAGGAAGACTATATCAGATGGGAGACATTTAATTTCAGGGACAAAAAAAATAAAAAATAAAAAGAGAAAACAGTACCTTCAGTGTATCAAAACACGACCAAAAGTACGCCAAAAACTTGTCTTGACAGATTTCAGTACTACACAAAAGAAAATGTCTCAAGTGAAAAAATGCACATAGAAGACTGAAAACAGTTTTCTTCATGTTGATATATAGTAACAGAAGTAGATAACTAAACCTCTATTTTTCAAACATTCTAAAGCATGCTGAGTAAATGAAGACAATACTAATCAAAGCTGTATTTGATGAAATGGCAGATTCACACATTCAAATGAATTGATGTGGCCGGGATATTTGTTAATAAGAAGATATTTGCAGGTAAATTCCCGAAGGGATCCAAACAACCAACTAATCATCAGTGAAAATACTACCTTCGTCTTAGTCTTTTGTTTACCTTCAATTAATATATCCTTGAAAGAATTTCACTGTTATAAGTTCTAACCGAGATCATCATTAGAAAACAGAAAGGTTGAATGAGAATATCACTCAAAAACAATGTGCGTATTGCATTTTAGAAATAGAGACATGAGATAGCCTGAGAGATTAAAATCTCCAAAACACAGAAAACATGACCAGATATGTCAATATAGCTGTACTCCAATGACAGGTGAATTATAATCAATTTTCAAATTTCTCGCCTTTGGACTCATTTTGGCTGTCAACTGCTTTAATAAAGACTCGTCAAAAAAATAGAAGTAAACTGACAAGAAACAGAAGACAAAGTTAGTCTTCAATATTTTCATATCACAAAAGTAATATTAGCATGTAAGAGATAGCTAAATACAAGACAGAATAATTATATGCATAATACAAAGAGAAAAGCTTGACTACAGCTATATTTGCTCACCCATTTATTCGAAATCTTTCCCTGACATCAATGAGATGGGGAGATGTAAAAAGCCCTGTACTTAAGCCGCAATTGCGTAATATTGACTCAGCAAAAATGCATGTTGAGCCCTGCCATAAAAACAATTTCACATTTGATTAGGTAATATAACTTGTTTTGGTGTTCATATGAGTCGGATGAAAAAAAAAAAGGAAGGTACTTGAGGTCACCGGAACTTAACAATTTACACTGACATTGATCTTTACCCCCGTCAACAGAATCCAATCTATGATTTTCATTAGATTGGTAACCTAATAAAGTAACCAAAACTAACTTATATTACAAACATAGCTTTAGGATGTAGGATAATAAGTTACAACATAGTTAAATGCAGTCAGCAGACTCAGCACTAAGCTAAATGTTCTATCATTCAGCAATCACAAGAAAACAAAACGAAACAGATACATGCTAGTATGACAAGACTGCATTTCAGAAGGGATACAGTATGACCAAAAACATAGAAATTACTCCCTCCGTCCCGTTCATTTGTTTAACTATTCTATTTTAGGGTGTCTCGTTTATTTGTTTACATATCTATAACGGAAAGGTTTTTAATAAGTAATTTGATCACCAATTGCACCTCCACTTGTCATCCATTAGCTATAACCACAAATGGTCTCACTCTCCCTCGTCTTTGTGCCAAAATCAACGGTAAACAAATGACCTGGACGAAGAGAGTACATTCAAAAGCTAACTGCCTTCTTAAATGAATAATTTCATTTGGTAACCAAAACGCGAAAAAGATGGAAAAAAAACTACCTTTCCTTTAGTACCGGCGACATGAATAACTTTCAACTTTGATATTGGTTCTTCCAGGTCCAATATCTGCATACATCCCATCCAAACATCGAATCATTGAGCAAAAACAAACGAATATCTTCGTAAAAGTGAATTAATAAGTATGTATGACCTTAACATAATCATAAAGTAGATCAAAGCGATCACCACTGTTACTCTTCTCAGCACGACTGCGGGTAGTTATCAATGAAGAAAGTGCATTCATCGCCTCTTCATAACGAGACGACGTCGTTTGATTCACTGGTTCATCATTGGCATCCTCTATACAATAGCAAACTTTACAGTTTAAGAGGAACCCAGATAAAAAGTTCTCATCTTTCTCTAATTCATGAATGTTTCTAATAAAATTGCATTGCCTATGATTGAATTTGATAAAATCCAGTGATTGAATTCCAATGTTTACATTTTGAAAAGGAGGCAGATATAAAGTCGTCATCTTTCTTCAATTTATGCATTATTATGAAATACTCCCTTCGTCCGGGTCTATTTTAATCAAACATTCAAACGTAAACAAATGATT
>JAYMSF010001925.1:0-11083 GCA_036897335.1 Silene vulgaris
CTCCTATAGTACTTAATCAAACAAATAAATAAGGTATTGCTACTCCATAACCATGGCTAAGCTTCAACATCATTCCTCTACCCTTGTTGGTCAACCATGAGTTTTTTTTTTTTTAAATAAAAAATCAATAACATATACCCGGAGAACGCAAGGTACACTCCGTATATAGTAAGTATTTCGGATAAAATGAATATGTATGGTCTACAATGGAGGAGGAATTACCTCAGTACTTATATGTATGTCTAAAATAAAATTCGTAACGTATTTAGTATTTATACATAGAAGATACAGGGACGCATCACGCTGGGGGCTACTGACCGAGAAGAATTTCAGGAAGGCGATGACATTAGTTCATTTTGTTGGCCGCGCATACAGTTTTAGGACTATTCATCCGTTATTTTGCTGTCCATGAATCATGATACAATTCAGTCTTCGTGCAAACTGGACCTTTCTTCCAGTTCACCGACATTTTACAAGGATGAAACCATGAAGGCTTCCTATGTAATGAGCTATGACTCCTATGAGCCAATTCAAAGATGGAAGAACAAGGAAACATCCAACACAATTTCGATAGAAGATACGAGTAATTGATAAAACATACAATTACCGAATTACACATTTTATCTACAGTATTTCTAAATTCTAAGTCTATCATGTACATCGGTGAAACCAAAATTAAGTCTCTATTTTGATGAAAAAAAAAAAAAACTAATTTTCCTGAACTTTGATAAGCTTCGCCCGGATGCTGGAAGCTCTCGAACTAAAACCTTTATAACTTAATGGTATGTACCCTAAAATTGCACCAAAAACGACACTTAGGGAGTCGAATACTATTGCGACAAGACTTCTTTCTTTACAAGTTCGAACATATTCTTCAATCGACATGCAAACTTCTGGTTTATGTTGCTTACAATCCTTTGCTGAAATTTACATTCTTTTAGCCACAAAATCTCCAAGTAAACATCACATTTACATGCATCACCGGCTGATGATACACTTTGAAGATGGTATCTTAAATGTACCTGTGGTCATATACAACATTGTTACAAAAGATTTGACATAATATGGCTAGAGGAGCAGATATCAATTAGCGACCCATGACCGGTACGAATGTAGCTTAGGTAGTAAAGTTGCAGACATGTAGTATTAATGGCCTGGATTTTATGCCGGTCAGCATCAAAAAAAAAAAAACATGGCTAGCAGCTCCAACATAAAAGCTGTGATATGACATACCCGAAAGTGGTCACCAAATGGAATATCATGAAGAGCCATGACTTCGTTGACTATCCATCCATCTTCCAGGGCACATTTTCTCTGTGTGCACTGAACTTCTCCTCCGAAAAAGGACACTGCATGATTATATTTGTACGAAAGCTGCCTCTCGTAAATATCAGGCTTCACTGCCTGCCACTGTGTTGTTACATAATTAAGACAGCCGCATTTTGCCATCAGTTTACGCTCCAAGTTTCCACCTTCAAACATTTTCATCACCGACTTGACCTGACAGTTTGTTCAGCAGAGACCCATTTCAGATTGGTATAAAATTACATTGCCAGCAAAAACCTAACATAATCACAATATACAGTACTTTATATTTGTAAGGCAGATGTCCACCATAGACCCTGTTGATGGCATACAATGATGAATGATCACATATTGCACTAGGGTAAGACGGGGCATACTACAAAGTTTTTAGTCATTATACTGTGGGAAAATTAGAGACAAAAGAACACAGTAAAAGAAATAATCTGTCAAATACAAGAAAATAATTATTACCCAAGTCAACCTAGATAAGAGCCGTTAATAAACACCATTGATCGAGAGCCTCAAGGGCTCTCACAGATAGTGACGCTTTGGCTAGTCATTTACTAAGACTTGGGCTTAACTGCGCCAGCGACACTTTTTGAAACTAAAGTTTCCGTGTCGGTCATCATGACTTTCTCTATTTGGTCGTTGTGCACTAAATGCGACTGACTCCACATTAAAAGATGGCCTAATCACTGTTACAAGTTTACAACCCAGATAAAATTCCATGGTCCAGACGTAAATTTTTGAATGAATATCCAAGTTAGCATATTGTTGGTGATCGTTAGATGATAATATCCAAGTAAGTAAGTAACATATTGTTGTTGATCGTTAGATGATAATAATGCTGAGGAGTCTGGGAAGAAGGGCACTCGAACTATGCAGTCTCAAACCGTTTTCTATTGGGTGCCAACCTAGTCTTTAATTGGTCGAAGTTACATGCGTACAGCCCAAACAATTTTACAAATTGAAAATCCCTGACAGCTTCAAGAAGCAGCATATGTAGCTACAGAAAAAGACAGCATTCTCGCGAAGGATAGCTAACAGAGACGCCATATAAAATAGAGAAAGTGAAGTTGACCACTTACATCAACTGGAAGACCAGCGGAGCATATCTTCGACATATTAGAATCTTCATCATTTAAAGGAGAAGTGCTGTTATCGTTCGGGACTAACGGAGTTTCTTGATCCATCAGCTCTTCTGCTATCAGCGCCTTCTTATCTGGGCTGATAGTCCTTGCTCTCCACAAAGCAATAATAGTCCTGTCACCAACAAAATACTATGATTGGACACACTCCTCTTGAACCAACTTTCAGATACCCATAGGAGTTTTCATTTTTACCTGCTAGCGACCTCAAATGGTATGAACGACTGAAAAAAAAACTTGAGTCTGCCCTCTTCATCTTGACTTTTGGCACCATGACTCGCATCAAGACCTCTTCCTTTCTTTAATATTATGACAAGAGTAGGACTACCAAACGAAGCTAGGCATGGTGCTTGGACTTCAATATTATCAATATCTTCCCACAGAAAGTAAAATTTGGTTTTGTGACCGAATAAATTAGCATAGAATCCGACTATTCTTGCTGATAAAAATAGACGGCCCTGCATGAGGATAATAAGATGGAAAAATCATGATTTAGGCAAAGCAGCAGCAACAGCCAACACATGTATTTTTGCACATAATTTCTCCATCATTCTCTTGAAGATTTATTAATGATATACCACAAACACAGGTTTCTATGTTCACCAGTCCTCTCTACTTGAATCAAATAAACAGAATGACATCTTTCTTGATTTCAAATTGTAATCTTTACCCGTATTGTGAAGTTAAGTATCTTCTCTGTGATTTTAACAAAAGGGCAATGCTGCCTAAATCGGATCCACATACCCCCACCACACATGGGAGCCACTAAGGCATTGGGGTAATGTAGTTGTATTTTTTACTTGATAGCTCATTAATTTATTTGTTTCACAGTTGTTGCATACTTGCATGTAGCTTATGAGTTCAGGAGTTCTAGTTTGTGTTACAACTGAGTGGGAATCAAGATTGTAGAGGTAAAGGAATGTCCACAAGGGACCAAATGTAAGCACTAGTGAAGTGCATATCCACAATAGAATAGATAATGCCTGGTACGCTAAAATGCCAATTAAGTAGCAGGCCTGGCACTCTGGCAGCGAAGAATTCTATAATCAGCTTAAGCAACGAGTAGATGCACGTAATGAGATGCATTTCAATGGTGAAACAAACGTAAATTTAAAGGTACCTGTAAATGCATCTTTCTTCTTAGAGAGCACGAGTAATCTTTGATCAGAAATTCTTCTGGCGGTAAAGCAAACAGCTTCTGGAAGGCAGAGTTCTTTTGGGGAGACCGAAGATTCAACTGCCAATTTACACAAAATCTTTCATGAAAATATACAGAATTCAAATTCATTCAACCAACAGTTCAGACAATTACTGACTGCAGCTACAGGACAGACAGAACTTGTACTAGCTGATGTAACTGACAATACTTGCTGATATATAATTAAACATTTCATTAGAGTCAAGTCATCTTACCTTCTTGCCAACTTCCTTTTCCATTTTTGTGAGGTAATCTTTGACTGCCTCTACTCCCTTTTTGTTTTCAACGAAGATCCTTACATGCAATTTCGACTGAGAGGAAATTGCCAGTTTCCCTTGAAGAGGGATCCACATGTCAGCCAATTCTGCGGCAGTATGCTTCACAAAATTAACTTCTCCATGCCCAAGTGATAAAGCCTGATCAAACGGGCCATCGAAATCAAAAACTTCTACATCGAGGACCGAAGGTAACTCGTCAGAGGCGTCAAACTCAAGTACCTCTGCACAATTTTTCATTTCAAGTTTGTCAAAAAAAAGACCGAGATAAAGAGCCAGGATGCATGAAGCGAGTTCAATTTCTAAATGAAGGGTACCATTCCATTGTGGATCACATGTTTGAAGCTGGACTGAGCTAGTTCTTGTTTTACCATTGCAGGTTAAGACCACAAAGGGATCAGAGAACTTTTTCGAATCCGAAGATGGCAAGTTGACAGCTTCTACCAAAGCGACAGTAACTACCCATCCATCACCTTGTGATTTAATCCCGTGATCACTCCCTGCATATAAAATGGAGATCAAGGTCCAATAACAGTTGACATGAATCATAAAAACTATGTGAGACGGTCTTAAATGTGAGACCAACCCCGTTAACTATATATTTGAACGAAGGGCACTTGAGGATTTGGGTTGGGCCAACACATGAGACTGCCTCATACAAGACTCGCTCAAAGTAAATACAAGTATGGACTAGATGATTACCCATGTGTAGTCTCGCTTGTACAAAAAGTGAAACCATCTTATAAACACGCTCTAGCAGAAGCACAAACACCCCACAAGTAATGAGCTGCCCAAAACTGTCCGGCAAATCAATACCAACAATTTCTAACCCCTGAGGCTTGTGAGGCTCGCAAAGTAGAATATGAACTACTACATAAATTGTAAGAAAGACGGCAGAAACTACAGTGAGGTTTCCAAAATACTCAACAGCCAACTCCCAGTCTGACTGGTGTTCTCTTTGAAGACCTGCTACTATATGATCCTTTTCGAGTGATTCTGAATTATCCAAGACTTTAAGCTTCTGAGCCAAAAAATCACTAAATTGGTTAAAGCTCTCAGTCAGACCTTGTCGAGCTCCACTTTCAATCATACCTCTCATTAAGGTATTCTGAGAAAAGTTTAAACCCCAAGAAAGTAGAAGGCGGGAGGATTCTTCACCTGAAGACAATTCAGGCCCTGGCAATATCTTATACAGTAACTCGACTTTAAACATATTTCCGAATGGCACATCTGGTGTAGCCACACTGACAAATACAGCAAACTCCATGCCATCAGCTTTGACATAAACCTGCTCCTCTGTAGCTTTACAAGCTTTAACTAACTTAGATGCAGGCTTCGTATATGTGACGGCCCGTGCCAAAGATGATGAATTTTCGGATTTCCAAGTCCAAGGACTTTCTTCCACGTCATTTATTCCTTGCATCTCTGCAAGCTCTCTCCTGAATTGGGAATTTGGAGCGAAAAGATAGGAATTTAGATCTTTTGAGGCAATCACATATGTCTGATCAACAAGAACTCCCCCTTGTAGATTATCAGGCATTTCTACCTCCTCTTCCCTAGATTGCAGCGTATCCATAGCTTCTTCAAAGCTACAAGATGGAGGTGAGTCTTCCTGTATACATTCTTCATATTCAGAAGGAGAAAAGCTCAAGTCTGATGATGCATCACTTTTAACAGATTCTCCATTCTTATGCAAAAGCTTCTCCAACCGTTTAACAACCGCCTTCATCAACTTTTTCCCTTGTGGGGTCTTTGCGGAAGGAGCAGGAGAAGAAGTAGTAGCAGATGTACTATCTTGGGCTTCATGTTGTTTCTCGTCTATAGTACTAATATCTTTATGCTCTGATAGTAGATGGTCTGTAGTAGAATCCTCACCTCTTCCATGTAGTGAAAGAGTTAGAAGAACTTTTCCTGTACGTGTGATGTATATCCATTAGAAAACAGATAGGTACATCTATATAACCTAGTGAAAGGCGATGAGAAAACAAGGTTCTAGTGCTCTACCAACCAGTCTACCATACTTGAGACTAATCCCCAAAACTTAAAACACAGAGCTCATTGTACCCCAAGAAATTTTTAATTCAGCCATTTTAAGTACCCCGTATTGAAGTTCATCACATTTTGGAGCACAAAAAATACATACATGAACCTCCCATGAGAATCATTACACAAGGGTTATATATAGTCACCTGGGCAAAAAGGAGAGATTGAAATACTTCAATATTAGGTACAATCGTAAATGTCTCAACTTTAAACATTAATGAAAGCCAATTGAACTTTGGTCCATAGCAATAAGCTTCTTTAGTCGCTGTTTGGCGAGATTATGCTCAATACATATATTGTAAAACAAAGTAACAGGAAGTGCAATTTCTCTGCAGTTATCATGGTCTGGAAAATTAGAACACGCAGATGATCTGCATCACACAAGGGTTAACCACTCAATGCACATATATATATATACAGATGCCAGATAACTGAAAAGTAGTGACGCTGAAAGCTCTATAGCTTGAACCTAAAGCAAAGATCAAAACTGATCCATCATTCATCAATCACCTAGTCATAAGTCGTAACTCGTATAATTCACCCTAATGATTGAAATAAGACTCATTGCTGTCACAAACAACTACGCCAAAATTGTGATTAGTGAGGATACACTTGTCAATCAACCTTAGCTTAAAGCGCACCTTGGTCACACTTATCCCAAGGCTCAAAATGCCCTACAGCGCCTAAAGTGTGCCTTCTACACAAGGTGTAGCTAGCGTGGCACGATACAGTATGAAATTTCCTTTTTTCTTCTAATTCTTTTATTCTATCCTACTCCTTGTCACAGTATCCCTAGCTTTTACCCCTTTACATGTTAACCTTAATTAAACCAAAACAGGTTTTACTGCATAAAATTTTAATTTGAAAATAAAACTTTATTCGCCACGAGATTTTATCGCCTCAAGCAGGCCAAATACAAGTCTCACCTTCACAACACTCAGCATTTTAAACTTCACAACACATTTTTGCAGATATAGAGAACATTTTCCATAACTAACTTAGAGCAATAATTCAACTAACAATGTTACAATTAGAATAACACAATGCTAAACCTACGAAAGTGCAATCCCACCATATATCCCCACAGAATGCCAAGGCCATTTCTTATGAATTATGATACAATGAGGACAAGGAAGGAGAGGAGGTGGAAGGGAGGGAGGGGAATGAAGCTAATGTCATTTTCCTACCAAGACCTTTTTCAAGTTCAAAAGATTAATGGATCCCTCTACATCCCTCCCGCTTCATTTCCCATCAGTCCTCTCGCTCCCCTCCTTTACACTCACTTTCCGTCCAAATCCCCCAATCCAAACAAAGGGCAACTCCCCTCATCAAATACACAACTCATAATCTCATATTTGAGACTAACATTTGCTATTCATAACATTACTACAGATTTTTCCCTCCTACAAACCTACATTACACCTAACAACCACCCACTACTCCGGTTTTCAGCTAAGATTACCAACCTAAAATTACTACAGATTTTTCCCTCCTACAAACCTACATTACACCTAACAACAACTCACTACTCCGGTTTTCAGCTAAGATCAACATCCTAAACAAATGTAAGCAACATTACTATTACTCACTCCGTCCCATTCACTTGTTTACCTTTTTAATTCACTGCAAGGGGTATTTTAATCAAATGTAAACAAATGACTGGGACGGAAGGGGTAATAAATCGTACTCAAAACACCTAACAACAAGCCACTAATCCGGTATTCAGCTAAGATCAACATCCTAAACAAATGTAAGCAACATATTCACCGGAAGGGGTACTATAATCAAACGTAAACAAATGACTGGGACGGAGGGAATACTAAATCGTACTCAAAACACAATTAAATGAGGGGAAAAGAACACAAACCACAGCTTCTTTTGGTGTGTTTCCCAACTTTAGAATTCTCAAGGGAAAACCAAGTAGGAGGCAGACACTGATTCTCCTCACCCATAACAGTCCAAACCGAAACCCGAACCCGACCAACCAAATACCCGGAAACATTCAACAATCTAGCACTATTACTCCCTTTAGTACTATCATCACCAACATCAACATCATCATGTTGATAAATAGACACAACAAGTTCATCCTCCATATCATGAACCCGAAACACAAACTCCTCATTCCAAACCGGGTCTGACCCGTTTCGCACAACCCGGGTTTTCGACTTAAATTTACCAACTTGGAGCTTTACATAACTGCTACTACCACTTTTAATGGCTAATTCTTTAGCTTCTAATACATACACATATAATCTCATAATAAAAGTATGAAATTCAATTAATTGTAACTTAGTAACGGTAAATTGTATAGTATATAGTTTATTTATTTAAATTTTGTGTGAAATTAGATTGATTTTGAGATGGGTATTTTTTGGTGGAGATGGGTTTTGTACGGAAAGTATGGGAAACGTGGGGGGTGGTGCAAACTGACACGAAGAATATAATGGAGGATTTTGTAACAAATGTGGTGGATAATAGCGGTGTAGCGGAATTGGAATTGGAATTGGAAATCCGATAATAATATAATGTGGGAATAATGGACAGATTTGTGATTTGTGATTTCCCAGGAACGAAGGAAGAAGGGGAAACGAGTAGAAGTAATAGGTAAATCAAGGGACTCAACTATGATATTTTTTTTTATAGATAGGGGACTCAACTTTTAAATAGTACGGTTAGAGGACTCTATTGTAACGTCGTTATCCTTGCCGTTATCCTTGGGATGCCCACAAAAAATTGGCGCCTATTGTGACTAAATACAGCAGCAAGTGTGTATCTATCTATCTATATACTAAAAAAGGATATTTTCGAGCGTTTTGATTGGGTATTGCTTTCAAGCGATGTCATTGGTTATTACTTTTGTTGAATAAATATATATATATATGATATAAATAAATAAATATGTTACTTAATATAGAGAAATAAAATATAAAATAATACGTTAAAAGTCTTATCATCCTAATCCTAAATTCTACCCTAATAGAAGACTTCTATATGGAAGCAAAGAATGGTTTAGAACATAGAATTAAGATATAAATGCAACACGACCCTGATACATGATAAATCAGCTTTCTTTAGCCATCTTATTTCTCATTGAGCTTTTTTCCTCCCCTATGAACTATTTGTGCTTGCTAATTCGTATATCATATTACTTTAATCGATAATATGTATGGCGTGCTACGTATTATCTGTGCAGTTTAATTTGAAATTTTAGGCATAATGGTTGATGTATATGTGTAATTGTGTATAACATGGTTGATGTATACGTGTGACAAATTTTAGGTAATTCTATCGGCAAAGGTAAGTATGGAGTAATAACTACATATACAACAAGCCTTATATTTAGAAGTACTTTCGTTTTCGTTTGGCTTTCTTTATACATATAAGTAACGATCTAATGATTTATCCTCTTCAGTTACAGGGTCGTGTGGCACATACAATTCTATTGTCAGTTTGGAGCAAATAATGCTTTCAATATTAGAGTGTTATCAGTTATCCTATTCTATCTTTCAATTTGTATGCACGCTTCTATTGCTCCATATTCCTTTGAAGGTATTTGAGATGGGTATATTCATGTAGACAAAAGCAGAATACATTAAAAAAACTAAAGATTTGTCGTATATACCCATGTGGGATGATATTTGTCCCAGCTGATCATTAAGACGAATACCGTCATCCTTTAACTCCGTATACCCACTATTACGACATACTCCATATACTCTAATTCAGTTTAACACTTTCAAAAGTTTATTACTCTATCCCTTCGCTCCGAATTCCGATCATGAGTTTACCTTTATATGCATTTACTCGACTTCAGCCATCAGTGTCTTTGTGTTCTTGGGCTGTTAATTTGACATCAAACAGCAGTATGTTCTTAATCAATTTTAACGTGCAATGTAATAAATTTGTTTGTTCAACCAGTTCTTATTTGAGAATTCGTAATAAGCAAAAGGGTTTGGGAATACTGGTTTAGCATGATGTATTATTAAGATATTACGGAGTATATGAATATATATGATCATGAATTCTCAACTAAACTTCCACCCCAACTAAAAGATTAGCCGGATGTAAATTAAAAGCATAATAAAACACCTTTATTTAATCATGAAATAACAAAGAATCTGTTACATGAGAACTAACCTATATAAAAGTTGTTGATTATTGATTTCAATGTCCACTATTGTCATTGGTTTCTTATAATTCATTTGGTTGAGCTTTATGTTATTGGGTTAATCTTACTTATGAAATGATCTTATGCAATAATTTTATACATTTCATTACGTCCGTTACTCTTATATTTTGAGAAATATTGACGAAAGAAGAGAGTATCTCAAAAAGTTAGAATGACACATAAAAAGAAACAGAGGGAGTATCATAGTAGAGTTAACACGAAGTATTCAAAAATTATACATGTCATAGGGGGATTTTATGTCACGCCAATTTTGTATGGTGCAGTCTCTATGATTCATGACGGGTTGATTTATACATTTAAGCAGGTCGATTCCGTTTCAGCTCAAGTTTATTATAGGTCGGGTCAACATGTTCATGCTAAACAGCAAAACACAAGTAAATAGTCAGCGTAAAATACCATTTTGAGCAACAAACTCGTGAAAAATATTTAGAAACCGTTGCTAGGATATGACCCGGGCAACGCCCGGGCTTGAACACTAGTTTCAATCACTAAACTTAAACTGTTTCAGTCCAAAAAAACTGGCCGACCTAGTTAGTTTAGTACCATAAAGATAGTCAGTCAAATACATTGCACATTATCATCATGAAAAAATAATGGTGTCTTACAGAATGTGACAATTAATGAATTAATTATCCAAATCTGGAAAGAAGGTGTCATCTTCCTAGTTCCAACAACTCCCTTAGACAAATTAATCAAACAAATAATCTAATCATGGACATAAATTTGAATTAAATCTTAAAATTGCATTAATACTTGATAAAATCATACTAACAAAACACTAAAATGACATACAAAAAGGTTGCAGTAGTTGGCTGTGGCGCGGCCGGGCTTGTCGCTGCTCGTGAGCTACGTAGAGAGGGACACGAGGTGGTCGTGTTTGAACGTGGGACGCAATTGGGTGGGACGTGGGTTTATACACCCG
>JAYMSF010001926.1:0-11082 GCA_036897335.1 Silene vulgaris
AGTGTTTCGCAACAATTTGGTTTTTAAAGGTTGTGTTTTACAAATAGTTTTTTTAAAGGTAGTGTTTCGCAAAGAGTGTTTTTTAAAGGTAGTGTTTTACAAATTATCCATTACATAATAAGGAATGTGATTTTCTTCCAAGTTAGATCCATTACAAATACTTACTCGTATAATTATTGTGTAAAACCGTCTTATCGAACTCAAAACTCGTACTATAAATAACCAAGTATTCCTCCATCTCCCTCTCTCCTCACGATCTACTCTTCTTCATTCTCTCTCCTCACTTCCTCTCTCCTAAAACTCAGAAAATTATCGTCAATTAATAGTCAATTAATTCAACAACTTTTCGCAAAAGGTACTTTAATTACTTTAACTTGCTTAATTACTCTAGGGTTTATGCATGCAACATTTAATTTCATTTTTTTGATTTTTTTACTGATGAATGTTGTAGTTTTTGATATCAACTATATGCAGAAATGTTAATTATTGTTGATTGATTTGGTTGAATTGTTGTCTGTGCTTAATTTTGGGGGGAAATATTGATTTTGTGAATGTAAACCCTAATTTGAATTTGTTTAGTGATGATTGTTTTAGTTCCATATCAATTGTATGTGTAAATGTTAATTATTGTTGATTGATTTGCTCAGATTATTGTTTGTGGTTAATTTTTGGGGGAAAATGTTGATTTTGTGATTGTAAACCCTAATTTGTCGATTTATTGATATTTATTTTTTTACTGATTGTCAACTTTTTTTTTTTTTTAACTAGGAGTGGGGATGTCCTCGTTAAGTAGAGAGCTCGTGTTTTTGATTCTTCAGTTCTTAGATGAGGAGAAATTCAAAGATACAGTTCACAGGTAAGATTGTTGTTCCTTGTTAGTATTTTTTTGATTTGTTTATTTTTTTGTTTTTGATTTGTATATATCAGGCATTAATTTAACGAAGTTAGTTAGTTTGTCGATTTAGTAATGCTAGATGGCTTCAATTTTTATTAAGTTTGTTACTTCATTGCCGATTTTTGGGAATAATCCCGAGTGGATGGGTTAAGGCAGATTTTGTTGTTGTTGTTGTTGTCGTTGTCGAAAGGTTGAAGAAAGAGTCGAAATTTTTGTTGTTGTTCATTTACACAATCCAGGCGTTAGTTTTTTAAATATCGTTAATTTTTGTTGAAGTAGTACCGCTAGATGGCTTCCATTGTTATAAACAAAAATAATTCAGGCGTTAATTTTTGTTGAATTTGTCGAGTGGATGGATTAAGGCATTTTTTTGTTGTAGAAAGGTTGAAGAAAGAATCGGGATTTTTTGTTGTTCGTTTATATAATTCAGGGGTTGATTTTCTGAACTTTGTTAATTTTTGTTGAAATAATATCGCTAGATGGCCAATTTTGGGGAATAATCTCCGGATTAAGGCATTATTTTTGTTTTCGAAAGGTTGAAGAAAGTTTTATTGAAAATACTGCTAGATGGCTTTAATTGTTTTTAAGTTTATTACGTAATTGCCATTTTTTTTCGGAATAATCTTGGGTGGTTGGATTAGGGCATTTTTGTTGTTGTTGTGGAAAGGTTGGAGAAAGATTCAGGATTTTGGTGGTTCGTTTATACTTCGTATAATTCAGGCATCAATTTTCTGAATTTAGTTAATTTTGTTGATTTAATACCACAAGATGGCTTGAACCGTTAGAAAGTTTATTAATTCATTGTTTTATTTTGAATGATCTGGAGCGGATGTATTAAGGCGTTTTTTTGTTGTTGTTGACATGTTGATGTTGTTGGAAGGTTGGAGAAAGAATCAGGATTTTTCTTCAACATGAGGTATTTTGAGGATTCAGTGACGAATGGAGAATGGGATGATGTGGAGACATATTTGTCTGGATTTACGAAGGTGGATGATAATCGTTACTCGATGAAAATCTTCTTCGAGATTCGAAAACAAAAGTATCTTGAAGCTTTGGATCGGTACGTGAGAGCTTTTATTTTGTTGTGCAACATTTGTTGTTTCTGCTCATTTGTTTCGGACCTTGTAGTTGAGTTGGCCCCTTGGCAGTCATTGATTGTAATAATTGATTTGGTACATGGGCTGATTGGTGTGCACAGACGCGAACATCCTAAGGCGGTCGAGATTCTGATGAAGGATTTGAAGGTTTTTTCTACATTTAACGAGGATCTGTTCAAGGAAATCACAATGCTGTTGACATTGACTAATTTTAGGTATTGAACCTGTCCCTCCTATTTTTTCGGTGCAATTTTCTTCAGGCATAGAAGTGACAGCTACATCATTAGTTTTTGCAACATTTCAAGATGCCCCTTGCTATTGCTCTGTAGTTCACTTTAAATCTATTTATGGTAAATCTTAGAATAGTAACTTAGTGAAACATCGATTTTTGATTTTGGGGGGTGAATGGTTCTTCATTTCTATAAAGTGGAATAAGCTGTGTATCTGCTATGAGTGAGTGGCTCTTCACGGCGACATGAATGCTAATTTGGTGAGCTCTTTTTGTTGGCTCTTTGAGTACATTTTCACAAAAAATGTTTCATATTAAGTCTGAGAGTGAATTGGCGTCTTTATAGACATGAGCATAAGTTAATATGGTGGAAAATAGTGTTGTTTTTAAATTAATCATGTGTATGAGTTTGCTGTTTTATTCATTTTATTATCGCGAGGGTCTATCCTTCCCGTCTGTTTATTAATCACGTTAGGTACTTTAGGGGTGCATGTTCATCTAGGGCAAGTAGCCTACATATAATTTGAGTAATAGTAGTAAGATCTTTGTTACTTAAGAAATGACACTAATTTTGATGTTTATGTATCCAGGGAGAATGAGCAGCTGTCGAAATATGGAGACACCAAGTCTGCTAGAGCAATCATGTTGGTCGAGCTCAAGAAATTGATCGAGGCAAATCCTTTATTTCGAGATAAACTCCAGTTCCCTACATTTAAGAATTCAAGATTGCGGACATTAATTAACCAGAGGTGAGAACTAAAATTTTCTGACCATCTTTGTTTCTCTCCCTGTTTTATGCGTTCTTTTGCCAGTGAGGCTTAGATTTCAATTTGCTTATCCTTTTTGCAGTTTGAACTGGCAACATCAATTATGCAAGAATCAAAGACCCAACCCCGACATTAAGACTTTATTTGTGGATCATTCTTGTGGACAACCTAATGGAGCTAGGGCACCATCGCCTGGCACCAATCCTTTAGCAAACGTCATGGCTAAGATGGGAAGCTTCCCACCTATAGGTGCTCACGGGGTGAGTGAGTAGCTTTATTTTTGTTATCGGGTGACTTCCAACATTTTTAAAATGTGAACTAACTTGGTCTTGTTTCATAGCCTTTCCAAACTGTACCAGGAGGTTTTACTGCACCCTTGGCAGGTTGGATGGCTAATCCTTCCTCTGTACCACACCAGACTGTTTCTGTAGGTACTAGCCATCCTATGAGCCTTGGGGCTCCCAGCAATGCAGGTAATTTTTGTACGTCTATGGCTCTAGGATAGTATTTTTTGTTAATCTAATAGCAGTATATCTTCGCTGTCTATTTCATCTTCCTTGACTGCCAACCCGTCTTCCATTCTATATTCTTTTGCTTTGGTATGGTGGTTACTGAGTTGGGTATGTAAGTGTGTTTTGTATGTGTATATATTTATTGGATGAAGTATACTTTTTAAGAGTTGTCCATGTGAGAGAATGTATTTTCTGTTTTTCACGTCATATTGTAGGAATTCGACAATGTACTCATGGTCTGGAATATCATTTGCATAGGCGCCATAAAGTGGTGTAGTTGCTGAAACAACATCATTCACCCATCTAACTCATAGCAATTAGTCTATCGTATATCTGTAATATCTGTGTATTTAAATGCATGTCTGATGCCTCTGCATGCCTGTAAAGTTTAAATGGGAACGACAAGCCTGTAAATAGAGGCACTACCTAGGTCCCTGTTCTTTCGAAATGCCAATACACATTAGAGTCTCTTTTTTAATCTACTTCAGTTATGGGTGATGTCGAAATCTGATTAAAATATTCTTGCTTATAATGTGGCAGCAGCAATGGTAAAACGCCCAAGAACTGCAACTGACAACCCTGCTGTAGACTATCAGACTGCGGATTCTGACCTGTTGAAGAGATCAAGACATCTTAGTATAGGAGATGAGGTAATGAGCTTCCTGCTGTAGTCATTTTATGTTTGAATTATACAGTATCTGCATGCGAAGTGCCACATTGAATTTCTTTATTGTAGTTCAGTTTAGTTCAACTATATAAGGATTTTTATTTTTGTTAAGGTAGTGTTAAATGTTGCATGATAATATTGTTTTTGGTTGCAAGTTGGGAGTAAGGTAACGAGCGCTTATTTTGCTTCATCTGGTGTAGGATTTTTTTTTCACCCTCATTTTGCACGATTGTCACACTGCTCGTTTAGTGTCCTTAAATACATTTTGTATATTATTATTATTGTTGGCTGCAAGTTGGGAGTAAGGTAATGGCTACACACGGCTAGTTTGGTTCCTCTAGAAAGGTATCGGTCTCGAAAAATAATCCTTACAGAGGAAGTCTGACAGAATGTACTTTGTAGGTAGCTTTTTTTTTTGGAATTTTTTTTTACTATTAGCCAATTGATATGCAGACTGTGGTTTTTTATCTCTGATGTACTGACTTTTCTTTTTCATAGGTTAACAATATGCCCCTGAATATCTTGCCTACAACGTTTCCTGGTCCGAGTCAGACACCATCATTATATTCTTCTGAGGATTTACCCAAGACTGTAGTTGCGAACCTAAATCAAGGTTCTGCAGTCAAGAGCATGGAGTTTCATCCAGTGCAAAATTCTTTGCTTCTTGGTAAGTTTTTGGTTACATGTATCTGACCTTTTCATTTATTTTCTCGTTGAGTGGTGAATGAATTTTTGTGGTGCTTGACTGAATGATTGATTGAATGATTGACAATGGATGAGTTTGTTGTTTCAGTTGGAACAAACTTAGGCGATGTTTCCATCTGGGAGGTCGGCAGTAAGGAAAGACTTGTGTATAGAAATTTCAAAGTTTGGGAACTTACACACTGCACAGTCCCATTACAGGTAGGAAACATAGCTGTAATTATCCGCCAGCTTTAATCTATAGCTCGACCAATGCTAATTTTGGTGTTATTCCAGGCTTCACTAGCGAGTGAGTACACTGCTTCGGTCAATCGTGTTGCTTGGAGTTTAGATGGAGCTCTGTTTGGTATGCTGCCATTTTCTAACATTTTGCCATTCTTGTGTAAAATTTTTGATTTGCCAAGCACATTTGTTTGCTGTACACTTCAAAATCTGGACAGTATTAGTGATTTGCTATGTCACTCCGGCAGTTCACTTAGCTGTCACGTCGCGTGTCCGACATAACATGACACTTCGACACATCACTTTAGACACTCCGACACGTGTCAGACATGACGCCGTGTCCGAGAGTCTGAGTAATACTGGTTATGTGTACTGTGAAAGGAAGTAGTTCTGGTCCTAAGCAATAATGTCTCAGCTAACAATGGATTTTATATTATCAAACTTGCAGGTGTTGCCTACTCCAAACACATTGTGCATGTTTATGCTTACCTTGGTGGAACCGAGCTCCGCAACCACCTTGAGGTTTGTTGTATATGTAGATTTATTTGAGAATATTTACTTTTTTTATTTTTATTTTCATGTTGGTCAATTCTTTAATATTTAATATTCTTTTTTAGATTGATGCCCATGCCGGGAACGTGAGCGATTTGGCCTTTGCACCCCTAAACAAACAGTTATGTATTATTACTTGTGGAGAAGACAAGACCATCAAGGTTTGTTAAACTAAATATTTAGATTTGCCTGTATGATTTAAACTGGAATGTAGTCCTAATTGTCAAGAGGTTGCAGGTCTGGGATGCAGCTAGTGGTTCTAAGCTCTTCACTTTTGAAGGTCATGAAGCACCTGTGTATTCTGTGTGTCCCCACCACAAAGAAAGCATTCAGGTAGCTGGATGTCTTTCAATTAGGAACTTGGTTATTTTTGCAGTTACTGATTTGAAATGCCTTTAAGGTTTTATTCTCCTGCCTGATGCCTGTCATGTTGTATTTTCGAAAAAGATGGTTTTCGGCTTACCTTCAGAATTTTGTCCCTGCTAATTCAGACTTCACACACTCATTGTTGAAGGAACACTTGTTTGACCTAGTGTGGATGTTAATTTTAATTCATCGAGGTTATAACAGAATCTCTATTATGCATCATGAGTTCATGACTTCATGACATGATAGTTGATACATGCATGATTGACTTCATTTTCATGTTTCTAAGAATTATGTCATTAATTTTCGTGGCAAGCCCTTTTTACTCATAACATATGTTTATGATTGTTTAGTGTTATTTTCTCATCACTGTTGATGTTGGTGCTAATTTTCACATTTGACATAGTTGACTTGCTTCAATTTTATGTTGCTATTATGGATGATGTCTTTTGGCCATTTATTCTTCATTTTTCAATTCTCTGTTTTTCTTATTATTTCTTTTATCAGTTCATATTCTCCACAGCAGTTGATGGAAAGATCAAAGCATGGCTATATGATCACGGGGGTTCTAGAGTTGATTATGATGCTCCAGGTCGTTCCTGCACGAAGATGGCTTACACTGCTGATGGAACTAGGTAACATTTAAAAAATCTTTGCCGAGATGTTTTTCTGGATCATGGACCTTCCTCTAAATTGTGGCATTCTTTTTTGGCCAAATCAGGCTATTCTCATGTGGTACAAACAAAGAAGGAGAATCGTTTATTGTGGAGTGGAATGAAAGCGAGGGTGCTGTGAAGCGGTCATACATGGGTCTGGGCAAGAGGTCTGTTGGCGTTGTACAGTTTGACACTACACGGAATAAATACTTGGCCGCTGGTGATGAATTTGGTATCAAATTCTGGGACATGGACAATGTTAATCTCTTAACAACCATTGATGCAGAGGGTGGTTTGCCGGTATTAACGACATTCTTTTTTCAATTATCTGTGGTTTTGACTCTTGAGCTTTTAAACTTAATAAGTTGTTATATAAAAACTCATCATGCCTTCTATTCAGGCCTCTCCATGTCTTCGTTTTAACAAGGAAGGCATATTATTAGCTGTATCCACTGGAGATAATGGAATCAAAGTACTTGCTAGCACAGATGGTGTTCGCCTTGTGCGTTCAATTGAAAGTCGTATGGATTCTTCTCGAGCAGCTTCTGCCTCTTCGGCAAAGGTTACCTTTCTTGTTTCCAGGTTTATTCGTATATCTTTTTATTTCCCATAACATGCTGGTTGACTGACTCAATTGCTTTTTATGTAGGCTCCTCTAACCACAATATTTGGCGCTCGTGCTTCCAGCCCAATGGTAGGGACCAATGTTGGGGTCGGGGAAAGAAATGTGCCATTGACATCTATGGTTGGTCTTGTAAGATATTAAAGCTGTTGTCAGTTACTTGCTAACAAGCCACTTCCTTTGACTGAACAAGTTCTCTATGTTTGCTCTTTTTCTTTTATTTCCCCTTCCCTTTCTGTGTAAGGAGAATTTCCAACAAACATAAGGCACCTCTTGAGTCAGAAGGAATCCTGTTTACTAAGGCTTTGATGTGCTATAACCTCGCGGTCCTTGTACTCTGCTTTCACTAATGCAATATTGATACTCGTTTCATTAGAATGGAGATAATCGAAGTACGCCAGATGTGAAGCCAAACATAGAGAAATCAAAAGCTTGGAGGCTTACGGAAATCAATGATCCATCTCAGCTTCGTTCTCTTCGTCTTGCTGATCATACATTGCCAGTTAGGGTATGTGCTCGCAAAGTTGCAATTTGACTTATATAATACTAAACCATTGGCTAAATGCTCTACTGCTTGTCCTGCTTATGGCAGGGTAGGTGGTGGGGGAGGTGGGGGTCGCATACTCGTGTACAAGTTGCCATACTTCTTTGTTAAAATTAGAGAGGTGGTTCCCAAACGACTCACAATGAATATTGCATCCCGAATTGCGTTAACCAAATGCTATTTTATGATGAAGCATGCGTAGACAATTTAATGAGTAATTTTTCTTTGGTCCATCATATATTCACCTTCCTATTTCCGAAGCCAAAGATAGTGTATGTTTTGCAATTTTGCAGTCAGTTTAGCAAGCCTTGTTCAGCCTAGGCTTTTTGTTAGTACTCCTGTTGTAGAATTGTAGCCTTCGCCTAGGACTAAGGTGGCTGTATCTATGCTATGAGGGTGTCATGCTGGTACTCCGGAACTTATCTCTGGCCTCTATTTTATTGGTCTCTCACTTCTCTCAAAATTTCGTGTGGAACCCAGTTGGGTTTAAGCTTGGGTTTGAAAGGACTATGAACATTCTTGTGGCTTGGAAGAGGATTAGAAGAGCTGAATCGTAGATGTGTGGAAGATGGTCCTATTTTCTTTAATACATTTCCCATATTTCATGAAAAGAAAGAAACTAATGTTTTTGGCAAAGTGCATTTGTAGTGAAAGAATAACATTTGTGGGTATGCTGTCTTTAGATATAATATCACACATTCACATGGTAACTTCAAGTTGTGATCGATATTGTGCTAGCTGCGTAGCGCTCCTTGTGCAAATGCACTAGTGTAATAAGTCGTTGGTATTCACATCGTTATCAGTATCAGTGGGGGTTGGATGTGCTCCTTGCCTTGTAACAGTAAAGAGCTTGTAAACCCATTGGAATGATTATCTGCTATATCGTTTTGAAAATGTAGCAGAATGTTTAATGGGCTATTTGTATATATTAAAAAATATCATAAACATGAATGAAGGAGTACATGTCTCTGTTGAAATTGGAATGAATTATTCTTTCTCCGTATTTTTTAACCTATAAGAGTACTCTAGTTAAAAAACTCGCTTATCAACTCTAGCCCACACCAATTTCTGAAGTATTACTTTTAAATTTGTAACTGTCTAGACAAACTGAGTTTATCATGTCATCTTTCCTATTGTAGATAATGAGATTGATGTATACCAATTCTGGAGGTGCTCTGCTGGCCTTATCGTACAATGCTACCCACAAGCTTTGGAAATGGCAGAGGAATGAACGCAATGTTACTGGAAAGGTGGTCATATTTTACTTCATATGAAGAGAATTTTTTGTCCTCCTTCCTTCTAACTTATTACGAATCTCCTTCCTTCTAACTTATTACGAATGTGGCATTGTTCTAGGCAACTTCTGCCGTTGCTCCTCAATTATGGACACCACCTAGTGGGGTCCTAATGACAAATGAGATTGGATCAGCAAACCCAGAGGATGTTGTTCCATGCTTTGCCCTTTCTAAAAATGATTCCTATGTGATGTCAGCTTCTGGTGGGAAGATTTCGCTGTTCAATATGATGACGTTTAAGGTATCTAGTATATTGTCTGATTTTCTGCTATGATATTAAGTTCAAAGTGACTCAAATTTGATCTCTGCTCATATTTGCACTAGACTATGACAACATTCATGCCTCCACCGCCTGCGGCAACATCTCTTGCTTTTCATCCTGAAGACAATAATATTATAGCTATAGGCATGGATGACTCAACAATACATATATACAATGTTCGGGTTGATGAGGTGCTTTCCTAGACTAACTTCTAAATATCTCACCAGAATTGGCTGGAACATGGAATTAATTGAAGTTTTTTTTTCTTTCTTGATCAGGTTAGTAGCAAGCTCAAGGGTCACCAAAAAAGAGTTACCGGTCTTGCCTTTTCCAATGTTCTGAATATCTTAGTTTCATCGGGTGCCGATTCACAGGTATGTGTTTGCCTCTTCGGCAGTAGTATCAAATTTTCGTTGGCCTTTTCTTGGTTCTGTAGTGAGAAATTGTGTTTTACTATTGGAGAGGAAGGTGTCAAATTATTATTAGTGTGGCACCCTATGTTATCCAGATTCCAGACTCTGTTAATGTATCAGATACAGGCAAGTGTAACATTTTGACCTGGCTATGTAACGATTTTTTTTGCTTTTGGTTCAAAATGAAGTGGTCAAATGTCATACTCATGCCGGGGTTTCGAGTATTGGACACCGTACACGAGATCATATGAAAGGCTGGAGTAACATAGGTGGCAGCTGGGTCAGACAACTGAATTGTTTTGTAGAGCGTATAGTTAACATAAATAGGATTCTGCTGCTTGATACTTGCAAGGTTTTCATTTGTGTAGAGATTTCACAAGTGCCATGACAGTGTCTACATCCACACATTCAGAAATTTGTTTCATTCTTCTATCAGTTAGTAAGATTTATTTACTTGACTTTGGAGTTGCAAATAAAAGTGAATGACTGTCGGTAGTTTTTTTCTCTCTGTTCTTTCTTGTTTTGGCTCTTTTTATTATGAAGGAATTTCTTGTGATTCTGGTAGGTTGTATGTGGTGGGTTCAGCTGTTCTCGATTTTTGCTTACTTTGTATCTAATTAATCTTATCATTTAATGTATTCGATTTCGATCATTATGATTATGACCCTTTCACTGTCGCACATTTTATTTTGATATATATTCTTGATGCACTCTCCTGGAATGAAATGAGATTTCCTTCAATTTTGTGTCTCACTTGCAGTTGTGTGTTTGGAGCATCGAGGGCTGGGAAAAGCAAGTTAGTAAATTCTTGCAGATGCCCACTGGGCGATCTGCAAGCCCCAATGCTCAAACCCGAGTTCTGTTTCAGCAAGACCAGGTTCATATGTTGGTCGTCCATGAAACTCAGGTGGCAATTTATGAAGCCCCGAAACTGGAATGTATAAAGCAGGTTAGCTAAATATCCTCTTAGGAATTAGGATAGGTTTATTTCCTATTTGTCCTACTTTAAAGCCGTTTATGATTTTTTAAAGTTCCTGAATCTACTTCACTTGTGATGGAATAAAGCAAAGGGACCCACTAAATTTGTAGCCTTTTTTTTCCTATTACTATTGTGCAAGTAGGGTTCATTTAATGCAAGTCTTAAACAGCTATCCTGGGTCATCCGGAAACACCTTTATATTGGTAAGACTGGAGTAGTAAGACTGTGTGTGTGTGTGTGTGTGTGTGTGTGTGTGCATATCCCTTGTGACTGCCATTTGCAGGCGCCTTAGGCTCTAGAGA
>JAYMSF010001927.1:0-11081 GCA_036897335.1 Silene vulgaris
ACATATATAAATAACATTATTTAAAATTAGTTTTCATTACAAAAACGATGAGTTGAAAAAGTTTTGAGGTGGAGTGGAGTTGGTGTGGTTCACCATTGTTGATGGTCTTTGGTTAAGTACCAACTAGGTATCTAATCCAAAGTGCAAATTAAAATCAAATTATTCATTTAGAAAATCGCTTAAACAAGATATTCAAGTCCACTCCAAAAAATTCCACCCTCATCATATCTCGTGAGTCGTGACTGAGAACAACAGTTAGCGTAAGTGGTAAGAGCTCTCTCTTACTCCAACCATGAAGTTGGAAGTTCGATTCTCACCCGTGAGGCCGTGACAGAAGTGCACTTATTTGAAGTTTGAACCAAAAATAAATAATCATATCTCGTGACAATATCTTTTTGCCTTCTTGCTCCATTAGATCCGGGTGAAAAATCCAGAACCACTTACCTTGGTATTAGGCTGTTCTTATATTGATCCTCAATCACTGATTGACATTGTTTTTGGCCATAACTTGCAAGTTGCAAATTTTTCAATGGAAAGTTTTGGCCATAACTTGCCCAAACAGTAGAGTTGCAGTTAAGATTATTCCTTCTAATATCATGCATTCGAACTCGTGATATAGAGCAAGAAAGTCGACAAGAAAAAGCAAAACCGTTCATGTACATGACTCCCTTAAAAGGGAAACAACTTCTAATGTGAAGCCATGAAGGTCACAATACTCACAAAAATTAAGATCACGAGTACCACCATTTATATACGGAAAATGAGATGAACAAACCTGATCATAAGAATCGCGACTTCCTCAATATCTTAAATATCATTACAATCTATCGTACGCCTGTTCTATATTATGAAGAGTTCTTGAAAAGAAGAAACAGTAATTCTTCAGAAGAACGGGATGAATAGATTAAAAAAAATTATTATTCCGTATAAGATTTGAGATGTAACTAAATGACAACAAAAAACGGAAGAGCAAAAAAGTGCTTGGAACCTAAGCTTCCTTTGAGATCGAATTTGTATGTATTACTTCTCCAACCTTTTGTGTAACTTGTCCCAAATTAAACAACCTAGACCTTTGTCTCGGCACCGCTATAAGGAAGACTTGCCTTGCACAGAATAGGGTTGTTTTGTTCACTGAGAGTAACTCTAATTTCCTGAACTTCAAGTAAGCCATATCAGCTAGCCTGAGCCTAAGTTTCGACAAAAGCACTACTCACCGGATGAATGCCAATTCCGAAGCCAAGGCAATGTGATCACTTCCCCATTTCTGTAAGCAAATCCAACACACATTTCACTACAATCAAGCCCTAGAAGAACAGTTATTTCAAAAAGGTTTTAAAATACATCATTAGCATTTAGATCAACAAGGGGTTGAGGACTTGAGCTAGCCTAATTTAAGGTCTCTAGTCTTGTTAGAATTCATGAGCTTAGTTTGAAGAGGCACAAGACACAACAGCCACCGAGGCGAAGACGCACGTCCTTTAGACGTAAGGTGCCCCGTTTTTGGTAACAAATTTGTATTTCCTAAACAAGATTGTGGTAAACATTATCCTTCTTAGGAGTTTTCAAGTTCGCTAACATGTAAAGAGGTAAAAGATAGGAATAATGGGGAAAAGAAATGACATAACTAAATATCTATTAGAAAAAAAAAAAATGGAAAGTGCTCCAAGGCACGCGAGGCCTGCTACTGAACTAAGCTCGTGAGATAAGAGGTTTGAAACCCTAGTGGTTCTACCCAGCTCGAATCCATCCAAAACTATCCAAACTTGGATGATGCGAACCAAATCTCTAAAACCGAGAAAATAAATGTAAAGAAATAAAGAATGCATAAAATCAAAACTTCACCTAACTAAAGTTAATATGAGCATGCCTTCACCACTTAAATGATTCACCACAGGGGTCGACAGCCCCCCACCTCACCTCACAAAATTCCATTCGGTTTTTATCAAATTCTCTTATGTTTTTGTGTTGGGGTAATAGGAGGACTAAAATAGAGTAGTAAATAACATGACACGTGCCAGACAATTGAGTTCCTCTTTCATGTGCAACAAAACAGAGGCAAATGACTAGTTAGGATTTAGCACTGCAATTTATTAGTTCCATCGATGTAAACAGAGGCAAATGCTCATGATCTCAATTCTCCAACATTTCCCACTCTAAAGCCAAGCCGACAATGCCCGTCTAGTCTCTCTTCATATATGGCTTTGCCGTGTCAATTTTGGTCAGAAGTTTTAACCAACTAAGCGAGTTAAGATGTAAATCAAATGCATTGGTATAGTCAAGCGCACCTTTGTTGGAAATCCCCCACATGGTTGCATCACGTCTTTCCGGATAGGAGCAAGCACCTTAACAGTTTGGAGGCCTTCAGATCTCCTACATATGACACAGAAGCAACAGATTAAGACAGACATCTATTAAATCTCAAAATAAGATGCTAAACAAAGATGATCAAAAGGTATACTGACCATATGTAGTCCACAGTTCCCATAAAACAACAATTATAGCTAGTGACCAATGGCTCCCCACATTGGTCTCTTGTCCCAGAAGAATCCTAGAAACCATCAGGGGAAGAGAAAAGATGAGATAGTGATTAGCACTGTTGAGATCTACAGGCAATCGTACAAAAAGAAACATGGTGCACATCTTGCATAGAGGGCAAAACGGTCAAATCGCTGATAAAAAAACAGGGGTAAAATTGTCAAAAAAATTTGGACCATTTCTCGATTTATGCGTGTCATCCTTGCGCAGGGGCCATGCTAATCTTCTCTGTATCGTTCCAATTTTATCAGCCATAAATAAGTAAATAGCTGAAGTAAAGAATGTATGGCAATTAAAGTATATTTAATTTGTCATAGATTGACATCAACAAACAGATATGTAACAATTGCATTACCCACATGCCTCAAAGGCTCTCATTTATATAGGTAAAGAGGTTTAGATGTGCACAACCGTATTCATGAGTTGAAAACACATAGGCCATTTACGGATGACCCAATCACCCATGATGAAAAATGCTTCTTCACAATAAATGAAGCCAGGACAACTTTAACTCAAAATTTCATATATTTGTCAACGATTGAATAAGACAACTAAAGTCTATGACAAGTTACAGTGCACAAGCTAAAAGCTCTTTCATTCGCAATGATACATGACCGTAGAAAGTCAAATAAGCTGTTATATAGGTGAAGTTCAACTTAACTCACTGAATTTCCAGATAAATAACTATTAGTGCACCACATATCACCACTGCTTAAATACAACCAGCAACTTCTAGATTACGTCACAGTATCACTGAACACCAAAACAGTAAACCTACCACTACTTCTGAGTATGTACTCCGAAGCTTTAAAGTGTGTTCAAGAATTGTGTTCTTGGTATTGCCAGTAGCTGTGGTTATCTCCATTGCCGTCCACCGAGATGGGTTGTATAATGTTTTATCCTGCACAGCTATATCGGTCTTGAATACCACCTCACCTGAAGCACAACAGACGTGCTATCAGGAACCATTTTGGCTGTCGAATGTTGATCAGTAATTGATAAATAAACTTATGAACTTACCCAAACTAGAAGGAGACACATCATTCCCACTTTGCAACGTAGGCAAAAAACCTTTTGTGTCTTTGACCAAATTTTTATTTTCTTCTAAGGACTCATCTATATTACTTATGGGTAGCCCATTGAGTTTTTCATCCATTTTGTCACAGTTTAAAGCTGAAGATGTGTTTAGGCCGTCAACAGGTTGGGAACTCAGTTTACCGGTGGGACCTACCGCGCTCACCTGGGGCATCTCGACAGATTCAAGAGAAGAATTACATGACTTATCTGGCTGAAAGTTGAGCTTGTCATTATCCCTTGTGCTTTTCTCCAATATATTGTTTGGGGTCATCGTCGAATTAGCAATATTACCAGCAGGCGGCCCCCTGAGAAAGTTGGCAAGTATTGTACATACACTTTTGAAGGAAAGTTCATTAAGAATATTTTAAACAGGGAATGAAAAGGAAACCTGAACTGATCGCTATATAATCTGGCTGGTGAATGGATTTCAGCTGAAGCCTGTCCTGAAACTTTGTCTCTATCAACTTGAGCTATATCAAGCTGACCGGAAAAATAATTGTCACCTTAGCAGACGCAAGAAGAGCCAATCTATGATTTGTAAGGAAGTAATGCTGAACTATACCTTCTGTTGTGATATGAAGTTGTACAACGGACTCTGACAACAGAAAGCATGTATGCTGTTATTAGAAAAATGCGTAATTTAATGAGCTTGACAACACAAAAAATAGTAGCTAGGGATAACCCCGGTCTACCTTTGGTGTACAATTAAAATCACCGCATAGGACAACTGGAGCATTGTCCCACGTCTTTGATACTTCTTGAGCTTTTTCAATAAGCATTCTGACCTGCATAAAGCAATAGCAAAGGGGCTTTTATGAATCTTTTTGAAGCAACACAAGGCAAAATACTTTTCGTTAGACAGATATAATAGGCATGATCTAATCCTTTTTGTGCCTTACTAGTTACCACTGTCAAAACCATTGCAATTCCCAAGACCCTTCAATCTCAAAACATGGAAAAGGGTGTTGAGGGTATTTTTCATTGTCAAGTCATGACAACAGAAAAGAATCATGGGCTAAGTATTTAATAAGCTTGGAAATGGCAGGTAGTCCTGCAATCAAAATTGCACAAACACCCTCCAATCCATGAACTGAAACATAGTTGGGTGTTACGCGAAAAGGTAAAGAAAACACTTCCTTCAGATAGTAAGCTGCCATAACCAGGGCATGAACATGCAGAATGAGTCCATTAGCTGGCGGAAAGTTGAATTGTGGAAACAAGTGAGGGACTTATGTGCGTTTAAACCGAAGGCTCAGTAAGGCACTAGCCAGAACACCTTGATGCATCTTAAGGGTGCCTTGTAGATAAAGTGTAGCTAGCGAGATGCACTACTTTATGATTTCGTTTAATAGTTATTTTGTTATGCCATTCACTTGGCCATATTTTTTTTTCTTTTACTCCCTTAAATGTTCAACCTCTTTCCAATCCATGGAAAACCTTGTGTTTAAGAGGCGCGTGCCTTCTCGCTCTTTATGCTACATCGCCTCTGCTCGCCTCGTGCTTTCTAAAAGCAAAGAAGCATATGCGCTGTGAAATCTCTCCGCTCAGCATGAGTTTCAGTATTTTATTATATCTCTCGGACAAAGCATCTCCAAAATTGTATTGTCAGTTATCATGTGTAAGTTTGGATACACCAAATTGCAATGTTTGATATGTACAAGAAACAAGTCATGTTGAAGAATGTGAACGGCCTAAGAAGGGCCACACACCTGGCCAAGTTTCATTTCTCCTCTTCTTGGGTTGTACAGCACATGAATGTTGCCTACAACAACTCTATTTGGAGCGCCTGAACTGCATGGCATAATAACAACTTTTCTTAGAAGCTGTTTTCTTCAAGTCGTTTAGCTTAATAAAAAAAATGTACAGATTTATCTAAAATGCATAATTCGACACTATACAACCATCGGAGACGTAAATCTCGATTCAATCGGCACATGTCATATATAAAAAGATACAGACAAACAAAATTTAAATCAATAAAGCGTTTTGGAAGGAAAACAGTGAGAAGAAACTCAAAGAACGGCAATAACCATCAACGACCAATCTGAACTACACAGGTAAGAGACCACACAAACTTGAGCCAGACACTAAATAAAATCCTGCAGTTGCAATCTAGAGCTTAGGAGACCAGAAAACTGAAAATTGCTACTTCATTAGAGAGCGGCCTAATATTAAAATCAAGGAGTCCCTCCATCAAAATCTTACCATCTTTGCATGGGTTGACAGCAACAATTATCAATGAGTTGTGACTTCCGACCAAAGTAAGACAAAACATGAATGACATAGCAACTAATAATGAGGCCTCTATAATTAAGAGACATTCAAAAGGCAAGCATTACCCTGAAGAAGATAACTGGCTTCCATCGTGATTCTGAGTTAGTGACTGCACCAAAAAAAAAAATTATTGCAATCAAGAATTTTAACAGAAAAAGAAGGGGGCCAGTGATACTGCAATATAATAACAAAAATAAAAGATTGAAGAGTTGTAACTAACCTCTAATACACAAATTTGAGCAACATTATCCCGCATTCCATGTCTTCTGAATTCAATGCAGTCCTCAAACACCAACTTGAATCTAAGCCCACGATTATCAAACATATGTCACAAAATGACAAAATTGCATTCAAGTATTTGACAAAACAGTCCCTAAAAAAAGTATTTGACAAAAACAGACACAGCAGTACAATAGTGATAGATGTGCGCAGGAAGGTTTCAACTCGACTAAAAGGGGCATCATAACCAACAGGTCAAATACTCTGCTTTTATTAGCTCCTTACCTTGTAGTTCGAAAGAAGATAGCACACCCATCAACTGGTTCACCCGTGCGCATCTAATACATTAGAAACCATGTAGCTATTATGCACAGGGAGTCAAGGACATATGACCACCATAGTATCAATATACAATTAGAATACATAACCATCAAGCCTCAAACGATTTTGGGTTCAAACACTCTGCTTTAATAGCTCCTTGCTTTTGAACTTCAGTAGTATACTTCATTTAAAAACAGACCCCTCAAAAGCAAACTTCAGCGAGCACACACTGTCCTTTATGAAATAGATAAGTAAAACAAAATCAGAAATGAAATCTGACAGAGACCGGGGGAACTGCCGGATCTCAATGAGACCTCGAAAAAAAAACCGCTAGAAGGTGCAACATCCAGGTAAGCATATCAGCAATACGGAGTACTAGGATATGGCTGCATGGCAATTTTCAAATCAGAGGCCTATCATCGTTTCCTACAATTCCCTTGTAACTTCAATTATATTAATCAATACTCAATGGGGGATTAAGAAACGTAAATATTCTTTCAATAAGCACAATTAAATATTTCTACTCTTTTCCAAAGAAACAAACTTCACTATGAAGCCAAGAAAAAGAACTGCAGGTGTCCTAAAGGATTTAACTTTCTCCTTATGTGGTGAAAACTTATTTTCAAGTTTTTTGCACCGAGCGCTGAAAGAAGCAAAAGGCAAGAAAAACACCTAACAATAGTGCATAGCGAGAGAAAATAAGTGTATTTATGTCTCTGACAACCTTCCAAAAGCCACTGTATCCACGAACGCTCAAGTCCTCCTCTAGCTCTTGGAATTTGTCGACCTCCTGAAAACAGAATGCTAATCTTAACCAAGATAGAGAAAAAGATCAATGCAATACCAAGCTTGGCTAATCAATGTAGAAAGACAGAAGGAATGACGGAGCGGGGGAGTTAAGCAGGGATGAGAAAGCGCATCAAATGAGACACATTAGAAGCAGAGAAGAGTATCCCGCTTTAAAAATTAACCAGTACATGAGGGGAAAAAAATACTTTCTACGGTGTACCCTAAGGTTTTTCGAATTCTTACACGTACCCTAGAATTTAAAATCATCTAATATACTCTAAACTCAATGAAAAGTTCTTCAAATAAATTAAATGTTCAATTTCGCTTTTTTTTAAGAGTTATGTATGTTTAGACGCTTATAATTGATTACTTGACATAATTCCTGGAAACATGACATAATCATCATTTATTCATCAATAAGCATCTTTTCATGACATGCTCTCAGAAACTCAAATTATGATACTAAGAGTGATCTAGGACAATTAATTGGGTTCATGGGGCTTTTTAAAATTATTAAAAAAAACCAATGGTATAGGATAGAGTTTGAAAAAACATATTTAAAATTATTTTAAAAAACTGAGGGTATATGATAGAGTCTGAAAAAACAAAGGGGTACTGTATCAAAATAAAAATAAAATATTCAGAAAGAGAATCACCTGAAAGCACATTATGTCAGGAGACCACAATTTGAGCTCAAAAAGAATGTTGGCCTTCCGCCATTCCCAACTCATAAACCGACGTGGGATATGAAAATAAAGATTGCGATGGCCATTAGCCAGGTAGTCAGCAAGTATATTATACGAGACCACAACAAACCGCTCTGCAAAAAATGACACCAATTCAGGGAAGAGTGAACCTCGTAAACGTTGGATCCATATAGTTTGACGAAAAAAAAGAAAACTATGTTGAAGGGAAAAAATTATCAGAATGAACAGTTCCAGATTCGTTCGTTGGCTGTGTGTAGACAAAATGAAAAGAGTAAGGGGACGGAAGAGAAAATTGGTAAAAGAATTTGCACAAAATGGAAAATAATATTCTTAGGAGGAATTTCATAATTTTTTCCATTTTCATTTATTACAAATCAAACAAGAAGGAAAACTATTCTAACAGATAATGTTCTCCATGAAACCAAAAAGACTCCTAGCCTTCCTGAAAGTACTATCCTAGTTCTCCTTTGGACAGGAAAAACCGTAACACAACCAAAGAAGATCACCACTAAAGAAGTAATGAGAACTTTGGAAAGAACTTTTAGCCGTGACAAATTAAGACGTGACAAATTGACAGTAAACCAACGACCGAGAACTGTGAAAATAAAACAGGGAAGTATAAATAGTACATTAGCATTCTCATCCATTCCGCTTTTCCCGCAATAATTTCCTTCAATGTACAAATACTTCAAACATAGGTCTCGATAACATGCTTATCTACTTAGCTAGCTAACATGTGGCTTCTCTACAGAATAATGATCAATATTGATCATGATTACATTCACCTTATCAAATACCAAACCTACATATAATCCTAGATGTATCTTCTTGTGTTTGCCATGCACATTAGATAAATCTTAACAGTTTCTATAGTTGACCCGTATACCATAGTAATGTACATTTAGGTAATTTTAACAAGCATACACTAAGAAATACACACTACACATATAAAAATATTTAAAGGACATGTCGATCGCTACTAAGTAAAACTACCAGTTACTTACTCTCCAATGCACCTGCCTAATAACCAATGGAGTACCACGTAAGAACAAAGTAAGAAAATGGATTCATGCACAATACTCCATTGGACGTGGCGTGTCTCCTCTAGATACACAGCGGTGGTAATGCGTCTCCCCTATTCATCAACATCGTACATTTCGATCCTGCGTGAACCCTATCTTATATATTTTTGAGTCCACCGCTTTTTGCTAATTTTCATAAAAAGGTTTTTTTTCTAAAGTTTCACATACTACCTTCTTATAATTCAATCCCTTTATAAAGTTTCACATACTACCTTCTAATAATTCAAATTTCGTTCAATCATCCCTTTCATATTTTCCTTTTACGCCCTGCAGGCCTACACTACTCAAATCTACTTTCCATCAACTATAATCAATTTTCCAGCATTGACAATAAAGACGTGTAGAATTATTTTGCCTTCATTTTTACGAATTCTGACAAATAGTTCCGTTCGTCCTTTCATTTCTTTTGACATTGTTGGGATAAACAATCATCGCGAATATTATTAACCTTGGTAACTTGTAATAAGCAAAGTTAGGATAATAAAATGTAATACTAAAGCCTAAGAAAATGACATAAAAGGAGGGAAAGAAAGCAACAAAGAAAATACCAGAGTTAGGAGGGGGAGGGTTCTTGGCAAACTCCCAACCACGAAAATCAGCAGCCTTCTGCCGGTGTACTCCACCCCCGGTTTGATTATAAGGCTGCGCAGCTCTAGGTCCAAAATTACCACCACCATGGAAACTCATACTATTATAATGACGATAATGTGGATGATTGTAATGAGGAGTATCATAAGTACAACCCAAAGCATTATAACTAGCAAAATTATCGGAATTCGTATAGCGATAATTAGGATAATAATGAGGAGGAGTATGATAATTATATCCTAAAGCATTATAATTTTGATGATTGGGATGAGGAGCAATATAAGCATAACCCTGGGCATTATAATTATAATTATTATGATGATGATTATGCATAGGATTATAGTAGTAGTTGTTATTGGTGGTGGTGGTGGTAGGCCGGTGGTGGGCGGCGGGTGCAGGGCGGCGGCCACCTCGGAACTGCGGCGGAACAGAGAAAAGAAATTGAAATAAACGCAGCAAGAAAGATAGATACAACGGAAAAGAGTAGAGTTACGGGAGAGTATTACCGGTGAATGGTTTGACATGGCGGCGGAGGGAGGGTGGTTGAGGACGGTGGTTGCTACGGCAACGCGGTGGAGAGATGTGGGGGAGGGTGACCGCATATATTCACAAATTCTTGTTTATACTCCGTATATACTTGATGGGTGCGTTTGGGTTATGGTAAATTGGTGATGGGGCTCGGACGTTTTTGGTAGTTCAAACTTCAAACTAAGGGACGTAAGGGTACTAAGGGTACACACAACTCGCAAGGTAAAGAATGAGACAAATTGAACTGGATATATTTGAATTGAAAAAATTTATGAATAATGAAATGAAGTTTAAAAGAATGGATTCAATTGAAATAATGTTATAATGACAATACAATCATATATCTATACTCGTGTTTACTTAACAAGCACTCGAATACAACGGGTGATAGCAGTCGGCTTAGAGATTAAACATGTCTGGGGTACAACTCAAGTATACAATGAGTACTCGTGTCCAGGTACCATTAAACCCAACCAAAGTAACTAAAACACAATCAATGGAGTATCATTAAACTAGCTAGAGCTGGTCAAATGGCTCAGGCCCGCTAGCCCAGCTCGGCCCAACCCAATTTTTCTCGAGGCTTATGCCGTTGGTAAGGTTCGAAAAAGCCTATGGGCCGGCCTAAAAAGGCCTGATTCTTTTTCTGGGCCGGGTATGGGCCAAACATTTGGCCCGGCCCAACCATGTTAAATGAGAGAAATTCTACTTTTGATACCATTTCACTGAATGTCTAAATGACTTCTATTTCCAGTATCCTTAGTGTGGTTACTACTTACGACTACAAGCATTAAGAATTACTTGAATTAAATATATATGGCAATTGAAAATTGTAATACAAGATTACACACCACTGTACAAACTACAATTATTTGTTTTAGCTAGGGCTGAGCAAAACCGTATACCCGATACGGTTTTCAAAACCGTATCGGGTATACGGTTTTTAAAACACCAATTTTTGGGT